>VWYO01027891.1:95859-138790 GCA_013400275.1 Rhadina sibilatrix
TTTTTTTTTTGTTTTTTTATAATTTAACAAGCAGAAATCTATTTGAGATTCTAGACAGCATTATGAATCATAATGAAGAACTACAAATTGTCCCATCAGGCTATCTAAAAATTCAGGTAGTGGCAGAGTTAAAGTGTCAATGTTATTTCTATAAAAGGCTAAGACAAAAAAAAAAATCAATTATTGACTGTAATCTTATGTGTTTTGAACAAAATGCAAACAAAAAAATTGAGTTTTATATAGAAACCCTCTTCTAATATAATGTATTTCCCCCAGATAGATTTGGTTCAGCCAATGTTACAGAACGTTTAATATTTTTCAATCTAAACAACCCATGCAGAACAATTGGCTTTCGTTTAAATCATAAGTGAACTAGGCTCATGGGATTTCTAATCAAAAATACCACAGAACTGATTTTAAAAAGAGGAGGGAAAGAATCTGAACATATGTAGAAGAGAAAGCCATTTGGGATGTTGCACTCTGGTAGATGAAGAAATTTGGTATCATCAAGTAAAGAATAGGACAGAAGATGGCAAGTGAAAAATAGAAAACAATGAGGTCTACCTAAGAAAACCAGCACACCATTCAACTAGCATATAAAGAAAAATTCCAAGTGCACATGCTCCTTAAAAGGTATCTCGTGTTAAAAAACTAGATAGGACAACTCTCCTGGCTAGCTTCAAATGAAGATTTCACAATAAAACATGCATAAGAGCCAGCCAATGTTTCTCAAGAGGTTAGCCAATGTAATTAAAATACTGATAGTATCTATACAAAATCTTGGTGAAATAAGAGAAGTTCTAGTGACTTGAAAAGGTCTGAATATATATTCACCTTTAAGACAACAAAAAGGACCTGGGAAAAGGTAACTACAGGTTCACTGCAGTCCTTGGAAAAATTATGGAACTTGTTTATTTGGAGGCAATATCCAAATATATAAAATCACTTAGAAGCAGTCAACATGGATTTTCAAACAGAAAATAACAGTTTATCAACCATTATATCCTTCTATTATTAAACTGACAAAGGGAGGAAAGTGTATATAATATACTTTGCTATGGCTTTTGACTCAGTCTATAACATTCTCATCTGAAAGCTGAACGTACATGAGCTTGATGAATGGAAAGGAAGTCAGTTAAAAATTAGCATAACTTTAAGGCTCCAAGGGTGATAATCAGCCATTCAATGGTTGGCAGCCAGTAACAAGCACAATATTCTGTGAGTTGCTATGGAAGCTTACACTGGTTTATGTCCTCAGAAGAGACTTGAAAATAAGAATGTATCCTCAACAAATGTGTGGAGGATACTAAACTAGGGCTCATGGATAATATACTAAATGGCACAATTTTTGTCTGAAGAACACTAAAGAACTTGAGGACTGAGTAAATAAATGCTTCTTAAAGGTTTGCACAAGGAGAAGTACAGAATTTTACATCTGCAGTACAACAGGTACTGCAAAATCTGTTACAGGCTGGGGATTGATTAGGTGAGTAGCAGCAGCAGTAAGATGGTTCCACCAGTTGTGAGCTTCATCCAGTATTCCTGACCATTCTACTTTGAGTGGGAAGTTTGACAGCTTTAAGTGGGAGGCTCCTACATTTCCTTAAAAAGGACATTTCTATGCTGCTGTGAGTTTCATCTATGATATGCAAAGAAGCTTAATGAAAATAATTAATAAAAAAGTAGCTTTAACTTTTGAATCGACTTGGTGTAAAATACTTGACAGCTATTTTTTGTTGGGTTTATGACTTCACAAAAAGAGAAATCAATCCTGTAAAGTTAGAAAATTGTGCAGAATTCTAATTAAACAATTTTGTCTTTACCAGAAAATTTTGGCATATAATAAGTAAAAAACCAAGAACCTAGTGGCTTTTCTATTTCAAATCTTTCTTTTAAGATTTTGTTAACTTCTTCAATGAATTATAATTACTTTTTGTTTTTTGCTAGGATAAAGATTAACAATATTTTAAAATCTATGTTCAGTGTTTTGCACCCATAAAAAAGCAATTTTAAATCCATAAAAGAACACATACCAAACCCAATAGGCAATTTTATTGTCCATGTGCAATCCAAACTGCTAGGATAGTTGCCAGGAAACCCCGGACTGAGAATCACTCCACTGAAGTCTGACATGCCACCACCACATTGTGCTAAAACAAACAAACAAACAATCAAACAAACAAACACAAACAAAAATATTTTTCAGAGGAATGAAATGAGCTAAAAAAATTAATCCATAACATTGAAGATCCTTAGAGTGTTAATAATATAAAAATACCTAGTGTTCTATTTAAACAAATACACAAATATATTTTACCACTAAATATCTGTAAGAAAGTTATTTACAAGTAGGTACTTTGCAAATTCGTATCAACTCTTAATTGAGTAGAATTGGGGGATATATGCACCCAAAATAGAACAGATTACAGAATCACAGAATCATTTAGGTTGGAAAAGATCTTCAATATCATTGAGTCCAACCTCTGACTGATCATCACCTTGCCAACTAGACTGTGGTACTAAATTCCACATCCAGCCCCTTCCTGAGCACCCACAGGGATGGTGACTCCACCCAGGTAGCCCATTCTGTGAAGAAATAATCTGAAATTCCTGACCACCCTTTCCATAAAGAACCTTTATGGAACCTCGTTGTCAAACCTGAATCTCCCTAGGTACATCTTGAGTTTCTGTTCTCTCATCCTGTCACTGGTTGCCTGGGAGAAGAGACCAACCCCTACCTGGCTACAGCCTCCTTTCAGGCAGTTGTAGACCATAAGGTCTCCCTGAACCTCCTTCTCTCCAGGCTAAACACGCCCAGCTCCATCAGCTGCTCCTCATGAGAGTTGTGCTCCCGCCAGAGTCATTGCCCTAAAGTTCACTCTGCAATCTGTCTAAGGAACTGTCCTTGGGATGGGCAAGCAGCACACACCAGCCTATAGCAGCATCGAGACAACTGCATGTTTGTAAAGGAGCTTCTGAATAATATAAGACAATGTATTATAAAAAGACTGTACTCAAAGTCTTGAGTACAGTGTTTCAAGAGGCCTTTTAAAAACTGTGTTTGTATCCTGTTGTTCTAAAAATGAGATAAAAATAACAAACTTAGAAAAGTACACATACACATACTTCCAGAAATTAAGCTAAATTCATATCTTAATTTTATTTTTGTTTTCAGGCATGACATCAGTAAATAAAATTACTTAAGACATCCATATTACATTTAAAGATGGTAATTATGATAAATAGGATTTTGTTTAGATGTTTTGTCCAAGTAAAATTTGCTACATCATTTGAAACACAAGTAAAAATCATTACTTGCAAACAAACGGAAAAATACAAGGAAAAAACCCTCTAAAATTTCAGCACAGAATTTTCATCTTCAGAATTTACCAAGAGCAGTGCAATTATAACATCAGACTTCCTAAACATATGTTAATGCATAATGACAAAAACGGAAGACTAATTCCTGAAAAAATTCTTACAAATATCTCAATCTTGTTGAATATTTATAAATTCTAAGCTGAAGGAGCTCAGTACCTCACAGGAGGTTTTTAACACCCTACAGGAGTAAGAACAGGATTATGTGAGGCAGCTCAAGAGGATAAATATTAACTGTCTTGAAGAAAAACAAAGCAAAAATATCTTTTATGAGATCTGCAGCATCCTGCTTTCCATACATTCAAGATTACTAATCCTGATAACTTTTAGTGTTAGAGAACCCAAACAGAAAAGCATTTCTATGCAGTGAAACAGATTACAACTAGAAGGAGTTTTACATGCCTCACATTTATTCATCATATAAAAAAAGTATATTTAAATGCACTTCAGAGGTTTCATTTTGGTTTTTGACAGGTTTTCAGTGCTTTTTCCAGTAATATTATGGATGTGTATAATTTAACTTGAAAAAAAATGTATCTTCTGAAATTGGTGGACATATTTATGTTGAACTCATTAGACATTAAAATGTAACGTTATTTTTATTTTAGTATCTTCTACAATTGCCGTTAGTCTTCTGAGGAAATGAGTTGTAAATAAATTAGCTATGATGGAAGGGTCTCTGGAGGTGTCATTCTGGATAATGAATTGATGATATATCTGACTAGAACATATAGAATCATATCATAGAACAGTTTGGGTTGTAAGGGACAAGGTGTATTTCTTCTACCTCTTGCACATTTCAGAAAAGGTTTGCCAACACAAGTTTGCAGAAGCCTTTGAAAATCTCTAATTTAATTTGACCATCTTACCATTTAATTAAGTTCCCCCAGTTCTCCCAATTTTTTCCACTATGTGTATCTATTATTTTTGAGTTTTCTGGTTTTCTTATTCTGGCATATTTAAGAAAAATGATATGAACATACCTAAACATATTGGAATGGGATAATTCCATCTTCTTACTGGTCCAGGCATACAAGTGATATGTGAATGTCCCTAAAATGACAAAATAATTGTTAATTCATATAAAAATATACAGTATACAGCACATTAGTATTTTATCAAAAGGAATGTATAATTTAAAACCATCAAAATACATACAAAAATAAGTATAGTAATTACCTTTTACACTGTGGATTGCATCATGCCTTCAATACAGCAGAGAAGACTGTGACTGTTAGCTCATTACATGATGGTGTGTTATGCCATTAATATGATTTCTTATAACAGAACCCAGCTGAATTCTATGCACGTTTCAGTATAAACCAAGGATCTGGAAACTACAGGTCTAGCTGAAGCAATGTTTGCATAGTATGGATTTACATCATTTGTTGAACATGATAAAATTATACATACTATATAAATTATGTAACTGCTGACTTTACATCTTCAATTCATCATAGACACACCCTCTGTGTTGCTCATCAACCTCATGTAATTCTAGTTGTCTTCCAGAGAGAGCAAACAAAAATGGAAAATCTTAAGAGAAAACTGTACTTGTGATATCTTCCAAAATCACCTACTCAGACTGCATAAGTCAGAAAAACCATATGGAGGGAAGAAACTTTACATGTGCATTTGCACAGTCTATGCTCCTAATTTATTTGTTTTCGGTATTTTACATTTTCTTTATTTCAGCCATTTACTGTGGCTTATCTGTTCACAAACACACCTGTTTAAGGTGGGAATTAAAACAAAGAAGCAAAAATTATTTCTCAGGCTGTTTCTGAGAGTGGCCAGTTGAAACCAGGCAATACAAGAAGAAAATTTCAATAGTCATGCTCAGAGCTGCAATCACAGAACATGCATTTCATCTATTCTTGAAATGCTAGAAATCTGCATGACTAGGAATTCTATCTTTAAGGGGAAATTGGGATACAGGTCCCAAGTCCAAACAGCAGTTGAAATCTGGAAGCAGACAAGACTATTTTGTTTCTATCACATAAACTAGGCTTTTTTTTTTTTTAAAGAATATATTTCAATTTCTATTTTTGATGCAGCACATATAAATCCAGTATCTAAGTTTTCATGGAATTATGTATAATAAATATTTGAAATTATTAGCATTTTTAAAACTTTATTTAGTTAGTCTGATATCAACATGTGCTTTAGGTGAGACTGATATTTATGGCATTTTGCTCATTCTGGCATATTTTTGTATTTTGCTTAAAAAAGTATCCATAACTCCATTAGCAGTTAATCATGTTCTGTTATATAGAAATTATTTTCTTCCTTTAAGACTGTTCTTTTTGCAATGCTTGGGTAATGTGATGATTTTCTGTCCTTTTGGCTCTCAAAGAGCTAGATAAATAGGTGACTATAGAATCTGCAGACTCTTTTTGAGGAGTCTCAAGTAAAAATAATACTCAGTTTTGGATCTGATTCTATGACATAATTGTACATTTTTTAAAAAATATTTTCCACTTCTTTCCTATAGGCAGACAGGTTCCTACTGTCGTTAGGAACTGTCATACAGTCAGGTGATTTACAACCACTGCATTTCCCCTGGATATACATTTTGCTAGTGCAAGGACATTGCAAATTTACTTGGCAAAAAAAACACCCCTATTTGGTAAACATTTTGGAGAAAAAAAACCAAGAAATTGTTGAAAGAAAACAAGAGACACTATCTGATTTACCAAGAAAAGCAATTACTTCTTTCCCTTTATTTATTCTTAGTCCCCCTCTTTACTTTCTTTTTCCTCCTATGTATAGAGAACTACTGTTAATTGTTCATCAAGTGATTTTAACTTAATTTTGCTAACAGTTCATGGTTCAGCTATAATTATCAAAGATACCATCAATAATAGATAACGACCTATAATCACTAATGCAGAAGAAGGGCCAAGCAATACACTTCTGATGGAATATGAGTAGTTTCTAATTTACAATCTGGTAGAAAAGCAAGCAGTCCTATAAACTTATATGTACATAATTCCTGAAGAGTTCAGCACCCATTTTGCACTGACAGACCCAAACATAACCATGTTAAAGAACTGAAAGACATCATTTTAAATAGAAAACTTGGCTTACCTGAAGAGAATAACCCTGGTCACACTGGAAAGACACTACATCTCCAACCATGTATCTGTCTCCAATTTTGATCCCATTACTTGGGGTCTGTGGTTCAGGACAAGAGTCCAAACCTATAGCTGAGGAAAAGAGAGAAGTTAAGTCATTCTAATGAACATAAAGCTGATTTTAGATTCGCACAGGACTATGTACAGTGCACATAGGCACACCGTGTTGATAAGCTTTAGGGTGCTCTTGGGAATCAGCAGTTGTCTGTGGACAAGCAGCATATTATTTCGGAACAACGGTGCATAAGGAGAAAACATCTTCTTTCCTGAGTAAAGGAAAAGAATCAGTGTGGCAACAAACACCTCCCAACCTGCATTCTCAGTTCTAAAATTCCACTATCTCCTGGCACAGATCCATTCATTTCTACCTCCAGTTTCATTCGTAATTACAGCCTTCATAATTCAGACTGGGAGCACCTTTGCTATCCCTTACCAGCATGTGTTCCATGGCTGGCCAACAGTACACCAACTGCAAAACACAGGAAAAATAGTGCAAAATAAAAATGCTCTCCAACATTCCATCCTCCACAGGTCTCAACTCTTTCATTCATTTACTCACACATACACACACAGAATAAATTTTTGTATCAGATTTCATCTAATTTGCTATGTTTAAAGAAGTATCTAGAGAGCTATAAAACCAGTATTTTGAATTTCTGATTGCAATAGAAGCTAGTTTGGCAAGAGACCACATGCTTTTTTTCATGGTCATCAAAAAGCGAAAGAATTTTTTTCCTTGCATCTACCCAGGAAGGTTCAGGAATGTGAGTGAGTATAATCAACTGAGTTGCTTTCTTTGCATACTGTAAGACTCACACCTTAGTTGTGAAATCAGGACTGTTGCACAACTGAGCATCAGTACACAGGATAATAGAGAAACATTGTGGGATTTGACTATGGCCGCCTGCTACCTCAGAGCATTATCAAAATCTGCCTGTTTTAAAACTTACTAAAGTAACTGATCACTTCATGTAAGATTCTAAGTAAAAACTACCATTTGAAAACTAAAAATAGTGCATTTTTACACAATATGAAAGATGAAAGCTAACAAAAATTTTTAGCTTTCAAATTGTACTTTCTGTTCTCAAACTAGAGAAAAGAACTTGTTTTGAAAATGATTGATGGACCTAGATCCACTTTTTACATTTCAGACATTTAGAGTGTGATCCAGTTAATGTACAAAGTAAAAGTGCAAAATAACAAGTGTTCTTGGCTTACACAGATGATTGCTTATAATCTGTTTTGAACAGTTCAAAAGAGAGTTAGCAGGTTTCAGTTTCCAATTACTGAACCTTCAGTTGAAATGCGTAACCTAACTATGTGAATCCTCAGGCCATGAAAAGTGAAAAGAGTTCATCTAAATGCCTTTCTCAGGTTACCTTAGCAGCCCAAACCACTTTCACAGGTATTTATCCTCTTGTCTCTCATTTCAATTAATAAAATAATATTTGGAAAAAAAATACAATCTGAACATCTACAATACCTTTCCAGAAACTGAAACAAATTTTGACATCTTCCCAGCTGAGGACTAGTTCAGAACTTGTGTCTCTGGAGTGTCATGATATTTATTCAGGTCATAAATGTACTCATAAATGCATTAATAAACCCCAGTCTGTTCATTATTAATTTATTTGTGGTGCATTACTAGTTTCTTGAACTACATTATACTACTCCCATGGTAAAATATGTTAGATTCTTGAGCCTTCATAGCCAATGGCAATGAAAAGAGATTTTAACATAGGCATTTATTGAAAACATACTTTCAGTATCTCCTACTTTTCAGATAAGAAGAATTGTATATAAAGAAAAATAAGCTGTTTGATGCTGTCTTGCCCTTCTCCAGCGGCTTCTGTGATACACAATACAAAAACGTACTAATTAAATTTTTGATAACGCAAAACTTTAGTTAGAGAAAATGAGCAATAACTCAAAATTTTTATCGTGGTATAAAACATAAACATTATGGAAGTGTTTAACAAACTATTATGTGGTGCTCTTTGTTGGCAAAGTTCAGGTGATATAATGTATTTTCAATGCAATATATGTTTGTATTTAAGATATCCAATGGAATACAGAAAATGAATGCTATGGATAAAATAACAACTTAAGGATTCAATAGAGAAGTAAAAATATGATAGCAAAAACATTATAAATTACAACATTATTCAGTTTCAGAACAAGAACACTTAATTCTTTATGCCAAAGTATCATTTACTTGGTGTTAAAATAATTCTTCAACAAATAAAGTTACTTTTGTTTTCCTTTACTTTTATATTAGCATTTGGATTTTAAGAAGCTCAAAAGATAATCCCTAGTAGACAGGACAAAAAACTATTCATGAGGGATGAAAAGAGATATTGGAAATGAAGCAGAATGAAACCTTCTTACAGAAATATATTGTTGAAATGAAAAAGTAATCATTTTGGCAAATGGGATGCACTTCCCCTCAGATTTGTGCCTTCTAGAACAGGGAAAAGAGACTTGGAAGATGCACTGCAAATTGAACAAAAACAATTTTTACGGCAAGCTCACTTGACAAATTCTTAATATAAATCTTTAACTCTGATGTGATTTTGCATCATATTGCATCATATTGCATATGTGATATTGCACCAATACTTCAAAGACCAAGAGTTTAATTTATCTGACTCCTCATGATGTCCTCGACCAGCACGTGCTCCAATGAAATGCAATAAATCTATGAAACACTGACATTAAAATCTGGCCATTAATTTCCATTTACTAACTATCTTTATAAATATAATCACAGTTTTTAGAGCAGGAACTGCTGTCTGAAAGTCAGATATTATCAAGACAACTGAAGAAAGCAACTCTGCATCTCTTTCTTTCTGGAGAAATTTCTTCACAAATACAGCAGTTTTGTGAGTTCTAGAATTGCAAAAAACATCCTCTTTGTTGCAGAAAAATGCAGGATACAAAAATCCAAAAGACACAGAAGGTACAACGGTTTCTGTTGTCTTCCTTCCTAGCAATGATGGCAAAGCGTTGTCCCTTAGCTTAATCTCCCATATCAAATTCGTGATTCAGCCCAGTGCAGAATTTTCCATAGTCTCTTCTTGAAAAACAATTGAATGACAGATAGAAAAACAAATCATAAAACTTTCACAGGTAAGAGAGACTATGTCTTTCTTGGTGAATAGTGGAGGAGTAAGAGTCATGGATTCAAAGAGTGAAACTGCTGGTGCCTAGGACTTGAAATCCACACTAAGCAATTAACTATAAAGTTTCAGGACAGCTGACCCCAACTGAACGAATTCCATACCATATGACACCATGCTCAGCATATAAACTAAGGGGAAAACTGGCTCGGGACTGCTGCTTGTGAACTGGCTGGGTGTCAGTCAGTGGGTGGTGAACAACTGCATTGTGCATAATTTGTTTTGTATATTTTATTATTATTATTTGGTTTATTTATATATTGTTATTATTTCCCTTCCCTTTTCTGTTTTATTAAACTGTTTTTATCTCAACCTACAAATTTTGACTTTTTTCCAAACCTGTTCTCCATCCTACTTGGGAACAGGGGGAGAAAAGTGAGCAAGAAGCTTTATGGTGCTTAGTTGCTGTCTGGATAAAATCACCACAGACTGTATGATGTTTTAATCACATATCTCTATCACTTGCATGAGAAAAGTTAATTAATCATTTATCTTGTAAAACAGCATATTTCACTGAGCTGCTGGTTAATTGGATATCTACTGAGAGACATCCGTATTATTTCCTGAATCACAAATTTTCAACATATACTTTGGGTTTATACACATACACAGAAAACACTACTTTTGTGCGGGTTCACACTTACATCCCTGTATAAATCCATACACACATATTTGGTTATTGTTCTTGACATGGATCAATACACCTTAAATAGTGTACTGTGAATCTTTTGTTTTTTAAAAGGTGGAATTTGTACACGGGCAGTATATTACACATATTATTTGAACATGTGGGAATACAAAGGTACATTTTCTGGTACTTTCACTGGATTCAGTCTAATTTGATTTCATCGTCATAACTTCCTGACATTTTTTATCAACTGAATTTGTAAGCAGCTGAGAGACTATCTGCATTTCAAGGAAATGGCAGGATAATTCTACCTATAATTAATGTTTTGTTATAGACAAGTGATCAGGCAGTAATTTTGCAAGGCTGTGTTCTCCAACTGGCTAATCAGACAACCAAAGCATGGGATTTGCATATGGTAAAACTGACAAGAAATAACCTCGACACAATTATGCAGATCAGACACCAGAACCAATATAAACAGAGGGAACCACACAGCTGGTGATTGCCAGAATTCCTCTCAGTCATCTGAGACAAAGTCATTCAGACAGAAAGCATTTTTATAATTACAGCCTTTTCCACTAGTGAGGGACTCAGTAATAAAAAAAAATATTTTGAAATAATTCAGCTTTCTCACAAACCTGCAAGCATTTCTCAGTTAAGATGCACAACTGCCATTTTCAGATTACTCCTGTCCTCTTTGCCAAGGGTGACTAGTATTTGTTTCCTACACATACAGGCTGTATAGTTCATACGCTATTGTACTGAGCATAATTTGTAGATTTTGGCAAGGAGTGGTGGGATGTGGAGCTGCAGGGGTGGCATCTGTGGGGAGAGACCAGGGCTGCACTGGACACAATGGATTAGGATTGTCACATGAGCATATCTGCATTAATTTCTGTCTGCTGTAGGTCAGAAAACTTTTTCAGAGAGCAAAATCAACTTGAAGATGAAAGCAAGACAAACTAAGTTTCACAGTCCTTATAGTAAAGTTTTCAGGCCTGAATTTGCTCACTTGGATTTAAATTAGGATTTTACTCACAACTTTGAAGTTACAGTATGTAGTTCATTGTGTGCAGTAGGACTAAATATTCCTCTGTTGTATAGTTTAGGTATAACTGATGTCTGAAACCAGCAAGTGCTCTTTATTAATTTAACATTTCTGAATTACCTGTATACTCAAGGTGAAATCCAGCAGCCGAAACACTGATATCAGACTGAAAATTGAGGTACAGATTATTTGATGTGCTGTTTAGAAGTGGAGGTATGGTTGTTCCTGAAAAGAGAATTAAAAATATTATTGAAATACACAGAAAGTGAAATAAACGCAGAGGTAAGGATGTGTTTGTCTGTGTGTGTGTAGAAACAGAGTTAAGGAGGGAAAAAGAGAAAGAGGAGAGGGGGGGAAGAGGGTGGGAGCAGGAGATAAGTCACATAACCAATTCCACAATATTCTGTCATCGTGGATGCTATCAAATTCCTGTCCTATAAAAGTTTTATTACATTTTCAGTGCACCGCAATATCAGACATACGAACAATAGGCAAGGAAAGGCTAATAAAAATTTATGCTATTTGCTTTTACCCACAAAAGGATAAATATTTACGAGGGTCTTTTTAGAAGCAGGAGCAAATCCTGTCACCAGAATGATTCTAAACATAACAGTCACATATATCAAGCAGCTCTGAAAATATGTTGCAGGACTGTTCTTAGAAAGGTGATGGACTACTTATTTGGGTTGCAGCACAAGACAATATGATTGCCTCTGATCTCTTAGCGTACACATGTATTTAGTATAATGAAAGAAAACAAAAGAAAACAAGAAAAAGTAAGGCAAAAAGAACTGTCTGTCTAAAATAAGGATAAAGGATGCATCCTTTTCTCATTTACAATATCAAGAGAGAGCTATTTTTGAGGTCTCCATTTCTGGACTATGCAACAAGTAGAAGAAAAAAAAATGTATTAAGAGAGATCTAGTTTGTAAGCTTCTGAGTGTTATTTCATTTGTAACATTTTAAAATATACAGGTTTATGTAAGTCTGCTGAGGGATGGCTGATTGAAACAGAAATAATAGTACCTGTTGCTAATTATAGGAGAAACAAACATACCATGCTAAAGCATGCTTACACACATAGAAAGAGCTGTGTGTTTACAGTAAAGAGTTGAATCTGTGAATCATTTATTGTAAAATCTTCTCAGTTACCTGAATAACTTCCAAGCCTTGGAGCATTGTTGTCAGCACCATCATAAAAGTCTAAGGAATCCCAGTTGTGTTCTGTGGCAAAACTCACCACTTGCACCTATGAAGAAAAATGTGAGGTAAAGAACATAAATTTCTTCCCCTCTTTACTCAAGCTCAAAGATGACTCTAAACTGTAGTCTCTGTTGCTTTCAGTCATGAAAGGTTGTCTTGCTCTCCTTGTCAAAGAGAATGGAAAAATCATAATTAAATGAATAAAATGGCAACTATTTATTTGATTTCCAATTCAAACCATAAATCCTGTAACCCTTATTGAAAACCACATATTACCTCTGTCAAGAGCCACACAACCATGAAAATCAGATGGGTATATGTAAGAGACGGTCCCCAAGTTCCTCATCTGCCTCACGATCATCGCCAAGGAAGACCCCTAAAAGGACTGAGACTAAAACCTGAGACCCCAAGACGGCAGTTCTGGCCTGGCTGAGGTGGACGTGAATGCCTGCAGGTGCACTCGCTGAACCATTGCATTTCCATGGAAACCTAGGTGCAGACAATGGGCCAGCTTTGGACTGGTCCGTTCTGTGCTCACCTTGTACTGTTTCCTGGAGTGGACATTTGCTCTCAAGCACCAGAGCACTTCGCCCTGCTCTCAGCACACCTGTTGATGCTGAGCTCACCTTCTTGGCCAACTGCCTGTCGCTTTAGAAAGGACTATAAGTGATACCCTGAAATCGCCCGAATTCTGAGATCTCCCCAACGGACGACGGATCTATTGGCCGACGACCACGAGGACTCCATCTCTCCGTTGGTAGCTATAACCCCTTTTCTCTCTCTTTCTCTCGTTTATCCCTCTCTCCCTTTTCCTTCTCTTTCTATCGCATAAAGTGCTGTGTGCACTTAATAAAGTGTACTGCTTTTTGAGCAAATTGTTGTTGTCCCTTGCCGTATCTTTTGCGCTTGGAGATCACTCGAACCATCACGAACTCGCCTGCATTAGCGGGTCGTGACAGTATAAAATATGATTCTCTTGTTTGGAGGACATTGAGGAGAGGATGAAACATGGTATTTTCAATTACTTCAGTTTTTTTTTCTCTTTAGTTTCTCCAGGACTAAACTAGTCCCACAGGGATGCGTGATGCTCCATCTATTTTGCCATTTTAAATTCTGCCTCCAGGTAAGAGAAAACTGCTGTGTTTGGTTACCTTCATCACCAACTCATCTCCTGAGGAGGAACAGTCACCAACATGCTACAAACAAAAGGCAGAATAGTCACTTCATTTCTTCCAGAGGTGACAATATTCTTCCACTCATAAGGAGATGAAAAGTGATGAGATAAACTGCAAGGAGGAGGTTATACCTGTTCTCATACAGTGAAATCACACCTTAAAAACTAGAGGAATATAAGATTCTTGTTCCTGTTAGTAGGGGAGAATTTCTCATGTTAGCTTTTTGTTTGTTTTAACTGTTTACTGAAAAGCTTTAAAAGAGTCAGAGGCATGATGAAACCTCAACCACACTCGAAAAGGGGTGCCTAGTGCCTTGTTAGAGAATCATGCTTCTTTTGCCTCATTTTTTTTTCCAGAATGGAATAGTTTTAACAGAAGAAATAAACACCAGTTCCAGTAAAACAAAGTAATGAAGCCATTTTTGTATGTGAAAGATATGACTTGGACCTTGTTCTACATAAAATGAATGTTCAGTTTGACTACCAATTTCTTGGATGGGGACCTGAAATACTGTACCTATTTTTGGTAGGAATTGGTCAGATATTATAATCAAAGGATTTCTTTTTCTTAAGTGAAGCAGTGAAGAGGCTCTGACTGTTAGATGCTTCAGATACTCAGACACAGTAAAAATATCTGGTTTTTATTATAATTCTGGGGCAGAAGGCTATCATGAAGATTAAACACCTAAATTGAAATCAAAGTTAGTAATTTAATCATCTCATTAATGACTCTGAAAAATGTAGCCTGTGATAAGAGAGAAGCACTTCAAAAAAGCAACAGTGATGGCCTAAGTCAGGAGGACAGTTCCTGCCTAATTTAAATCCTCTGAACTATCTTCTTAGTATAAAAAAATGCACAGAACAAAGTATCCTGTCAGCTGTCCTAATCAACTGTTTAAATCAAGTAGTGTTCCTCAAAATCAATCTCAAAACTGATTTAGACTATTAAATATTATAGAAAGCTCTGTAATAAATTTATTAAAAAGTTTAAAACACTGTCAACATTTTTTCTGATTCTCTTTATTAAATCTTTACCTACATAAACTGAGCTCTTTGCTCATTTTCTACAGCAGTTATATTTTGAACTAGGATAGACATAGAAAACTTGTTATCGTGATTTCTTGATGTGAGTTTTGTTAGGAATTTGTTCAGATGATGCTTAGAAATCCTAATTTATTAAATTCAACTGCTTGTGCAATAACCAGATTTCTGCCAGTTTCTTTAGTGAACTCAAGAGATATGCGTGACTAGATACCAGATGATGGATATTTTTTACTGTGTGTTCTACGAAGTTCTTAATCTATTTAAGTAAGCAAGAACTCTGAAACTATTTTAAAGAATAAATTCCCAACTCATGTTGAAACATACTGAAACATCTTTACATCACATAGAACTTCCATAAACATAGAGGAAATAGTAGAGTTTCTGGGAGAACTTGTATAACTTGTCCTTGAAAGCAACTCACTTAATTTCACTGTGTTAAAGGAGATACATAGATCTCGGGAGAGCAAAAAAGAACTCCTAGGAAGGCTCTCTATTTCCCTCGGCTTATAAGGAGTCACTGATCTATCAAAATATGTTTGGAAGTTATGGTGATATTATTCCAAGTAAATGACTACAAGTCCATCTTTAAAGATTTTTTTTTTAAATCTTATAACTTTCAATCAATGCATAATTAAAAAGATGTGCAATAAAGTCAATTTTCAGAATCATTAATTATATAGAAAAACTGTACAGATAAATGATCTTTTCACCTTTTGTATCAGGAAAAACAGTTCTAAATATGATGATAGTAATTACACGTACTTGAATCCCAGCTCCCTCTGGTACTGTGATCTTCCACACACAATTCAGATTGTTGTCATAAGGCTCAGGATAACCAGGAGACAAAATGGTCCCTTTGCGCTTTGTTAAAATACCACCACAGGGCACTGAAAGGAAATGCATAAGGCAAGAAAAGAAGTATGAAGCTTCAGAAATGAGAAGACTTACCATAAAAGCTTATACTTTGGCTGAAAACTTTTTAAATTGATGCTACACTAAAATATATATATATGCCTCAGGAAAATAAAATTTTATATCTCAAAACTCTTATTTTAATTGACCAAAAAAGGAATAGAGAAAAACTAGAATTATGTCAGTTTCCTACCTGACAGAATCATGATAATATTCCCCTTATTTTTTTGACCTTTACAGAGTAAAATACCTTCTACTGTCTCCTGGTAATCTTATAAAAATAAAGCATTTTATAAGGCTTAGATTGAAGTTTGAAAAGCTAGGTATTGTGTTACTATAAAAGACAAAAAAGTGTCACAAAAAAAGGTAACATTCTTTCTTCTTTCTTTCTAATATTCTTTCATTCACTCTTTCTAATATTGCTCCTCTAAATAATTAATAACATCAGTCTGAACTCCTTGACTTTTCTGTGCTTGTGTGAGTTATTTCATCAGTCTGTGGATCTACTGCATCAGCAAAGAAATTTGCAAGATCCTTGCAAGACTACATTCATCACATTTGTGCCCACAGATAAATAAAAGTGTTAGGCATGAAACAGGACAGACACATTAAGTACCATCAAGTTTCTCTTTTGAATGTTCAACTTGCATGCATCTTGTCTATATCATTAGAGGCTCTAACAGAGACAAAGAATATTACATCTAAATCTGCATACAGATATTCTGTTGGTATTTTAGAAGCTGAAGGAAAAGATTGATGAGATGGTTTATCAAGTCCATTAAAAGCTAATGTATCACTTCTATGCAACATTACTAAGTTCTAAAGGGATTTCAGGAGCTGCAAATATGAGAATTTAGAAAAGAGATTGGATGCAACTTATCTTAATAAAAAGTATTTTAGCTACGTATTGCATGGTATAAAATTAATAGATTCTGTTTGGAACTACATGGATAAATTAAAAGCTAGTGCCACTTAAAGCATTTAAACTATTCCTCATAAAAAGATGAAGAGACAGAATGGTTGATGCCAGGCTGCATCTTGAGTCTTGTGTTAATTTTTGGGCCCCTCACTACAAGAATGACTTTGAGTGCTGGAGCAAGTCCAGAGAGGGGCAAAAAAACTGGCAAAGCCTCTAGAGAGTACATCATGTGAGGAGTGGCTGAGAGAACTGGGGCTGTTCAGCCTGGAGTAAAGAAGGCTCAGGGAGACTTTATCACTCTACATTCTGAAAGGAAGTTGTAGCCAGGTGGGGGCTGGGATCTTCTCCCATGCAAGGAGCAATAAGGCAAGAGGACATTGCCTCAGGTTGTGCCAGAGGAGATTCAGACTGGACATCAGGTGAAGTTCTTCACAGGAGGGGTGGTTAAGCATTCCAATGTGGTGCCCAGGGAAGTGATGGAGTCATCATCCCTGTATGTATCCAAGAAAAGGCTGAATGTGGCACTTAGTGCTGTGCTGTAGATATCATGGTGGTATTTGATCAAAGATTGAACTCAATGATCTTGGATGTCTTTTCTGACCTCAATGATTCAATGATTCTATGATTCTATGTCTATTATCTGAATATGTAACATTAAAACATTCACTAGAATTGAGGCAATTTAATATGGTCACGTCTACCACTTCAATTATTAAACTGGTTTAGTTTAATGCAATTTTCACCTTATAGGTATTTTATCACCTTTATTGACATAGGCATTTTCACACAGAAGATGGCCTGTAACCCTTCCTCAGTTTAGCTTGTCTAGAGACAAATAGCTTTCTCCTCATAGACTAAATCATGTATTAAAATATCAATAATGTATTGTGATCAACATCCAAAAGAATGACTTCAACATTTTGTCAAGTTGTTATTTCTGAAAAAAACAAAGGGAATGTAATTCAAGTGGAAAAGTAGTACAACTCTACGGATCAAACTCTAATCTATGAGACTAAATGAGATACAGCTATATACTTCACCTTCTTATTGATATAGAAATTGTGGTTCTATTGCTATGTCTGAAACAGTCTAAATCAACATTATTTGTTCAAAACTTGATTAATCAGATTTTGTCAATATTATCCCACTGATACTTAGCCTTGATCTTTATCGGGGTTTTGGTATTTTGGAGAAAATCTTTTAATTTACTAAAACCCACTCATACTCTATCAGGCACGATCAGCTGGTTAGCATGGCAGATGAAACATCAGCCTAATGAAAATATGTTCTTTGTTTTCTTTACATCTATTCACCTAAACCTCTGTTTATGTTCTTTGCTGGAGTCAGTATCATAATGCCATTTTTGTAAAGGGTTATGATATTTTTTATAAAAAATTCTGTTCCCTATGAGGAAAAGTAAAGTGGGGAATTTCCTTACAATTACTAGATTTCCAGTTGGTCCAAGTCATTAAATAACAATGGATGCACATTAATTTAAGAATTTAGTTTTGAGAATATAATCTCAAAGTGACTAGAACCAGACAAAGTTTGTTTTCTGATCTGAAAAGCTACCAGTCTTTTCCTGGCAAGTAACAAAATATGATTGTAGTTATTTCTAAATCTTT
Source organism: Rhadina sibilatrix (assembly GCA_013400275.1). Taxonomy (NCBI): domain Eukaryota; kingdom Metazoa; phylum Chordata; class Aves; order Passeriformes; family Phylloscopidae; genus Rhadina; species Rhadina sibilatrix. The sequence continues at coordinate 114,107 of VWYO01027891.1, forward strand.
AATATAATAGTGTTCTTCCTAATAGCTTGCAATGTCTTGTTAGAGATCTGCAGTGTAAATCTTAAATTCTTGCAAGATCTTAATCTTGCAAGAAAGTCAGGGCACAAACTACTATTTCTGATTCTTGATTAAAGAGGGACAAGTATCACATAAATTATGGCAGAAGAGCATGTTCATGATTGTTGTGAAAGTTCACAGCAAGGTTAGAAGAGAAATAGAATAGAAAGGTTAGAACAGAAAGGAGAATAAAACTTAACCTTGAATAAAAAAAGAAAGTAAATTAAAGTAAGCAAGAATAAAATACTATAACAATGAAAAGAATAAGCACATTCAACTAGAATAGTCTACACTTTAAGCAGTAATTAGTTATATTAAAAAAAACCTTAGGAACTCACCAATACATGTAGGGAGTGAATCATTCCATTGTGCCAATGCATTTGGTACTGTATCACATCTAATTGCTGTTGACCCATGGAGGATATAGCCTGGATTGCACTCAAAAAGAACCAGTGAACCAACTGCAAATTCATTTCCAATTCTTTTTCCAAATCTTGGTTCAGGCACAGAGCTACACTGTGTTGCACTTGTTCTTGGAACAGCTGTGAACATACAAACAATTGTGGATTCTTAATTTTAGATTTGGTAAAGGGAATACAGATATTGAACCACAAATATTGAAAATGCCTGGAAGAAACTTTCAGGTATTTCCCAGTTGAGAACATTTCCACAATCCCCAAATGAATCTTCACAATAGAGATTGCTCACTTTTGATGTCTGAGTTACTATTTAGGAGAGCAGAGCACTGATATTCTGCCAAGATTGGAAGTAATGCATAAAATCCACATGGAAACCTTTCTAAAATGGCACTTATAAGAAATATTACCATGAGATACTCAACTAATACAGGCTTTCAAAATAACATTTTGAGTCAGATATTTACATTTATTCATGTGGATTTCAAAATGTGTGTTCTGACTGTCAGATGAGGATTTATACGTAATGAAAGAATGAATTGCAGTTGCAAATGTTGATATATAAAAATTTCCCATTTGATCCATAAAAAGGAAAATAATGTAAATCAAGAAAAATATCTTAATAACAGTAAGATTATTTTTAACCCACAGGTAATAACATTTACAGCTATTCACATTTAAATTGAGAGATAAACCAGTTAGAGCACACAGATGGATCTAACATTTGTCAATCACATTAGCAAACAAAACCAGCAGTTTTGTATAAGTGTCTTCTTAAATTTGGAACCCCTCTTATGCTCTTAAGTATTTGATCTCAGCTTTAAAATACAGATAAAAGAATAGTTTCAAACATTTTTCAAAATGTAGTGACACATCCTATTTTAAAAGGATATTACTTTCTTCTTCATTCTCAGTCTGCTTCTCTCTGATGATTTACAAACTATGATGAACAGAATAAATGTATGCATTTTTCTAGGTTGTCTCACCTTGATAAACAAAATGAAATCCTTTAGCTGTTACTGGTCCAACTGAGGTAAATCTGACTGTGATCTGGTTCCCCGAACTCAATGGAAGGGATTCACCTACTCAAACAATGAAAATACAAAGCTATCATAGCCACTTTTTACTAAAGAAAAAAACCTATCAACATCTTTGCAGCTAAACAATACTCTCCAAGCCCTGTTCTGCTTCAGTAAATTTTGCAAGATAGATGCACTTTTAATATTTTATGTGGACAGTATTATGTCATTCTAGAAATGAGGAGTTAAAACTCATCTTAGTTACTAGGAATATTTGTTTATTTTTTTTATTTACCAAAAACAAATAACCAACCCTCCCAAATAAACCCCAAACCAAACCAACAAACCAATGACAATGAAAACAATAACAACAAATACCACAACACCCCCCCCACTCAAAATAAGACAACCTAAACCACAATGGGAAAAAAAAACCCAAACCCAACAAAAATCCCAACCCCCTACATCTTTAAATAGACTCAACATGTAACTAATCTATTTAATTTTGCTTTAGCACAAATATGCCTTGCTTTCCCTTTAAAATACCTACTACCTATTTGAAATTACTCATTAGATAAAGCCATAAAGGCACAGAGTAAGAACTTCTAAATAACCACAGTACTAGCTAAATATCAAAAGAAAAAAAAATGAAAAAAATAAAATAAAAGTTATTTTATTTAATTTCATTCATTAATGCAAAGATTTCGAAGTGTTTAGTTCAAAATGTGGATTTTATACATTTGCCTGAGATGAATTTAAACAAATACGAAAATACAATCCTTTTTTTCTCTATTTTTGGACTACATTTTATTTCTAGGTTCATTAAAAAAAAGTAGATAACAATATGCTGACAGTTCTATTAAATGATACCTGAATGAGATCCTGAGAGAGAGGATAACAAAGATGACTGTAGAGCTGGGCCATCATATACTTCAACGACGTCATGGAGTGATGTCTGGAAGAACACAAACTGGCCAAAAACAACTGACCAAATAGAAAGGAAAAGAAGTAAGAGGCACCAGTAACCAAGACAAAAAAGAAAACCAAAGCCAAATACAGGGAATAGAATAAGAAAGGGGAACAAAAAGAGAGAGAAAAATATATATATTAATGGATGATTTTAAAAATAACTAAGTCAGCTGTGCTGGTGCTGAATATAAGTTATTTTTCATACCATTACAGCAGTAAAAGGATGAAAATACATCTAAAAGAGACAATGAAGGTACAGAAGCCATACATATACATATAATCATTAAAAGATTCTAGTAATTACAGAACAAAACAATTTTTCTGCTATTGAATTATTTTCTACTTTCAAATTCTGTGCCCTGCCTTACACATTGAAGTTCTCAGTCCAGTTTTCTGCTTTATAATTCCAAGCATATTATTATAGACATTGCTTTATTAGTTATTTTTGTTGATAACCCTCTGTAACTTTTACTTACCTTGGAATGTTTGCCCTTAAGAATATTACCATTCAATACATCTCTAGTGAAATAAATGAACAATTATGGAAGGCAACAGACACTTTTCAGAATACATCTATTGAATCACAAAAATCTTTATTTTTAAAGTAATTCTAGTAGAGCAACTCAATCCAAGAATTACTTTTGGACTTAAGCTCAAAGGTTTGCACAGCCCATTTGAATTGCCGGTGTTTTCACTTTTAATACAAGTAATCAGTGAAAAGAAAAACAACTTTTTGGGTTAGTTCTGACCCTAGTACCTAGAAAACATTTATATTCAATACTACAAGCAGTGGAGAGGAAAATAACTTAGGAACTATTCATGTACAAAGTGGAAGCAGTCAGATATTTTTAGGTACTGGAACACCTAAAAAGAGAAACTGAAGCAGCTCCTGCTCATTATTCAGGTTAGACATTTTGGAATAAATATCCCAATGTGTTGCTACTAGGTTCCATTTGTCTGCCAGAAGTTCTACAATATCTTCATTTGGTAGTTTTAGTTATAGAAGATGAAGCTCACTACTCTAATTCTTTCAATTAATTATACACCCTTAAAGCTTTAAAAATAGTATATTAAAACTGCATTTTCTTCAAATTGTTGACTTTTTTTTGACTGATCTTTCTTTAAAAAAGGCAATTCCATGTCCTTTACTCATGGTCTTATCATATACTCATTTCAGTTTTTAAAAGCCTCTTTTTGAAGGAAAAAACTGGTGTTCTATTTATAAAAGTTTGAAACAGAAGTTTTTTTCTGAGATACTTCCAAAGATTCTTGTCCATTTTTAAGAGGAACTATGAGTGAGATGATGAATTTTGTTCATAATTTCTCCTTCAATTTCCAGAAAATTAATCATTGATGTTTTAAATAGCTCTGCTTATTTTCAGAATAATATTTATCTGGATTCAAGTCTTCTCTTAGGTGTTGCTAAAGACAGCTAACAAGCTTTTAGTCTGGCTAATTGTTTCTGTCCCAGTTTAACTTTTATCAAACCTTTTTTCATACTCAATGAATTTCATTTTGCCATTGAGAAAGAAAAGTTCCTTGGGACTTCCCCTGCTATTTCCCATTTTGAATTACATTTCAAACTATGTATGGAAAATTCAGGTAACACCTGAGGCTCCATAACAAGAACAAAAATCTGTTATCAAGAGATTTATCCTGGGAAAACTGTAAAAATGGAATTGTTAAGCTATATTTGTATTTTAATGGGTTATTATAAAATATTTACCCACAATTTACCACATAGTGAGTCAAATTCCAAGGTCTTTTTGTATGTTTTTTAAGTATTTTAATATTGGTTTTGCTTTGTCCTGTGAACCCTTCGATCTATAACACTGAAGAAAGTGAACTAATACACGACCTAAAATCAGTCATTTTGAAAAGAGAAAAAGTCCTTTGGAAAGAGAAAAGTCCAACTATCATTGTTAGTAACTGGTTTTGGTGGGGTTTTTTGTTTGTTTGTTTTTGTTTTGTTTTGTTTGTTTGTTTGCTTTCACGATCATTAGCGCATTTCTTAATAAAATACAGACAAAAATATAAGAACATAACCAAAAGTTTTCATTAACTTAAGATAAAATACATTCAGAAGAGATTTGAGGTGGCTGAGACATCAAAAGAAATGACAAAGAAGAATAACTGCCAGAAAGGGGTTAGCATGGAACAGCGGCAAGCTCAAGTAAGGGGTTTTGAACCCTTTATGATCAATTTATGTGAGTCAAAATTCTTTCTCAAATTAAGTGGGAATATGCAGCAGCCACTAAGGAAGAAATAATCTAGATACTGTTCCTTCCTTTTTCTGTGCCAGGATACTTTCTTTTTATTAATTAAACTGCAAAATATTGAAATACAAAGTGACTGATACCTGACCCACTGACATAATGTCACAAGAAAGGAAATTCTGATTATTAGAAACAGTTCATTATTCTTGTGTTTTCTGGTGCTCATTGTTGTCTACTTCATTTGGAATGTGTTAATTCTTTTATTTTCTAGTGTTTAAAAAGAATTTTCTTAAAATTAAATAAGAACCAACATATTTAAAGCCAGTAATAAAATACCTTCTAAATTAACAAAGGTGGATAATGTTGCATACGACACAAAGAAATGACACCCACAGGTTGAGATGTCCAAGGCAGAAAAGAGGCGGTTTATTTACAAACTTCAACATTTATCGAATTCCAGCAGTGACCATGGATTGGAGGAAGAAAATCTTCCTCTTCAACCACACTGGGCAACCCAACACTCCATCAACAGTCTCCTCCTTATGAGAAGAATGTAAACATGGTTAGATGGTTACAATAACAAGAGAAGTTGTTTATGTAAAATCGAGTCTGACTCCATTGCAAAAGTTAAACACAGAAGGCTAAAACAGAACTTTAGAAAAACTTCTTAAAGAGACAAAGGAGAACAGCAAAAACCCAGACAACAGATAACATATACTGGAAGGATCCAGTATAGTCTGCTCTTGGGAAATAAATAATTGAAAACTATTATCTGGTTCAAATAAAGATCAAATCTCTTCAACTGAAGAATTTCGGTGTGATTTTTTTTTCTTTAATGATGGATGGATAAGCATTCTCTGAATAATGACTCATTCTTAATCATCTGCTATCCCCTGTCAACTATAATGAAATACTGAAAGTCTGCTGTCCAAAATTGATGTCTAAAGTTGGGCCACAAATTACTTCTGAATTTATGCTCATCTTGGTCTTCAATGCTTTGTAGCAATATTATTTAAAAATAAAATATATTCCCTGTGTTTTGTGGTTTAATGTTTTACTTACACATTTATTTGTCTTTTATTTTACAAGATAAATAATGCAAGGTTGTTCAAAAAAACCACTTCCTTTTGAAATTTTGATAGTTACTAATTAATGTATTTCTTAAAAAAAACAAAAACAAAACCCAAAATACATTTTAAGGGTTTTTAAACACATTTCCATTTTGTGATTTTTTTTTTTTTTTAAATTTCAAAATTCCAGGAAAACTGTAATGTAAACAGTGCAAATAATTTAGGACAGTGAGGGAATCCATTAATTCAAATTATGTCAGCACAAGCAAGCTCCCTTTTAAACAGGCAAGAGCGAGATGAGCAGACTTTCCATGCCTCTAAATATCTAGATGTTTCTATGGCCCTCATCACTGTAACATCTGGACACTTTCAATGAGTTTGAAAAGCATCTAACAACACATGGAATTGGTCAAAAATAGTTTGGTAGTTACAAATTTCATCAAAGAAATTTTAGTTTCATTTTTAGTGTAAGAAATATGTATAGAGCTTACATCTGCCTATTAAAAAAAATACTGGTATAATTTAAATAGTACTAGATTATGAACAGTTTTCTCAGTATAATTCCTATCACAAAATTAGAAAATAACTGAGAACAGAAGTCTTCACCAATTATCAACTGCAGTCCTTTTGCAGACAGGATGGCCATTTGGAGCAGATTGCTCTGGCCCATGTATAATCAGGTTTTGAATTTTTATGGGGATGGAGATCTGACAAACTCTTTGAGCAACCTCACCCAGCATCCTACCTTCCTTACAGTTTTTATCCCTTGCCTTGCCTTGCCTTGCCTTGCCTTGCCTTGCCTTTGACTTTCTTTCCCTTGACTGAACAGTGCCAACTCTCTACTTTTAAGCATCTTGATCATCTCCAATATTTGCAGAAGGTGACCAGGACAATTTGCTCTATCACCTTCCCAGGTACAGAGGTGAGACCAACTGGCCTACAGATCCCTCAATCCTTCTCCTTGCTTTTTTTGAAGATAGGAATGTTCTTGCCTTTTTTTTTTCCAGCCATTAGGAACCTCTCTCAGTTGTCACAACCTTCCAAGGGTAACTGGCTTTCCATGCATTTGCCCAGTTTGTTTAAGTGATCCCTCACCTAATCCTCCTTTAAGTCATCCTTACTCTAGACTTTTCTGCTGGTCCCAGGGTTTCAGGATTGTTCAAGATTGGTTTACTGAAAAAGACTGTAGTTAAGAAGAAATTTATTAATTCATGTTTCTCTGCATAATTTTTCTTCAGAGACTTCACCCCAGATTCAATTTTACATGGATTTTGACTTTCCTAACCCCATCTTTTCAGTGTATTTCAAGTGTTTGTATTCCTCCTTGAACATCTGACCTTGCTTCAACCTCTTGAATTTTTTTTTTTTTATGTTCAAGTTTTATCAGCAGTTCTTTGTTCATCTATGTAGCGTCTTTGTCACCTTTGTTTGTTAGTCTGATCATTGGCATGGACCATTACTTTCTTGAAGTAGTGATGCCTGAAAATAAAATGTACTTCCTGCATTTCTCAACCCTCTAGGGCCATGTACAACCACAGTCTTCCAAAAGAGACCCCTGAATTGCTCATATTTCTGACTGAATTGGGTCTGACTGAGATAGAGTTCATTTTTCTTTAGCAGCCCCCACAGTGTTGTGCTTTGCATTGGTAGCAGGAAGGATGTTGATAGCACACCAGTGTTAACAAGGGGCTGAGGGAGGGGGCACAAGCAGGACAGCTGACCCAAATTAACCAAGGAGACATTACATATCGTTATGATGGCAGCACAGACATAAAAGCTAAGGGAGAAAGGGGAGATGAGGGGATGTTTCTTATCCTACAATGTTTGCCTTCTGGAGCAACTGCTCAGCATGCTGAGGCACTGCTTCCCAGAAAGTGTCTGAACATTTCTCTCTGATGGGAAGCAGAGATTAAATGTCCCTTTGCTTATGCTCACACAAAGTTTTGCTTGTCTTTTTTTGCTTTAAACCTGCTTAGCTGTTTTCCATCTTATTCTCTCTCCCTTGTTCTGCTGGGAATGGGACTTATAGAGTGACTTGGGGAGGACACCTGGCACCCAGCCAGGGTCAACCCACTACACTGACCCAGTAAAGAGTTAAAATTAATTCAAAATTTGAACACGTAGCATGTAATTGTCATTAATGCTACACAGTATTGATCAAGCAGTATTTACCTGAATAAAATATATTTATTTCATATATTATAATCTATGATATGGATCTGAAGAAATATTCTTGATAACTTACATGTATAACAATGGAATAAGGTGATGATATAATTCTTCACGCTGGGTTTTCCCTTCTTAGGGATATTTTGTGTGCCTAATGATTTACTGAAATCAGTAAGCTTTGGTGTAAAATCAAGTCCACTACTGTTGTAATTCACTTGCCTTTAAGAAAATACCAGAAGGACTAACATGGTTTAAGCATTGTTATTACAGAAACTGAAACATGCAATTCTTATAACCCCTGCTAGACAGGCTTTAGGTATTTGTTTAAAGGCTGAATCAGCAATTATAATGCTTGGTCTTAGTAATTGACAAAGAAATATGAATATCAGCCCTATTAACTATAATACAACTCAAATTACTTTTAAAGTTCTTAATACACTTATGTTTCCAATCAAAATATATTTCAGTCTGGAAAAGACATAATGAGCTATATATCATGGTCATTATTTTCTACAGTAACTTCCCTGTTTCTCTTGCACCAAATTAGTCAGAAGAACTGGGCAAAGTCCCAACAAACAAAAGACACAGATAAATCAACTGATTTGTTAAGAATTATCATTTAAAATTATGCTTGAAAATGGCAGTTCAGATAATGTCCTCTAATATGTTTACAACAGGATTCTTCTAACTGTGAATGAAAAATTAAGGTGTTCAGGTGTCTAACACTTGTGGTATTAAATAGGTCTAATTTTAGAGCTAGAGGTCTTTCTCAGGATTTGAGGTTCCTCTGTAGAAGTTAACTTCTCATAGTTTCAAAAATAATTTCTGTCATCAGTCTAAATAATATTTCCAAAAGAGAGTTTTGATTACAACATGAACAAATAAAATATGAAAATTTTATTTCACAGTGAAAAAAACCCATAAAAATCTGTTTCTATATCTGGTCCACTGATGATATGCTCTCTTTGCTTATGATTTAGTTTTGTTTTTGTTTTTTGGATTTGTTTTTTTGGGGGGGGAGGAGGTTGTTGTTTTGTTTTGTTTTTTTTTTTTTCCTATGAACTCTTATAAAGAAATTACAATACCATATTTTATTATTTTTTGAGAAAGAAAATTTAAAAAATAAAAAAAGGAAGAAGTCCACAGTTTTGAGAAATTTCTTTAAAAAAGAGAGAAACCTCTCGCTGAAGAAATAGTCTCTGATGACTAAGGATAACAAGTGTGCACTAAGAAAGAAGAAATGCAAATTTCTCACGTATGTTAACTCCCAAGTCTGGAGACCCCACTCACTATGCTAAGTGGTGGTTCATGGTCAGTCAGCCAAATGATAAATGGGAATGGAGAAAATCTATGCTTTAAATAAACAGGATTCAGGCATAACTCCAGGAAGCAGGAAAGTACTGCGTGGTGTTTTCTCTCAATGAGAAAGACTCAGCAAGTCTTTATGGTTTACCATATTAGTATCATCAATCAAATGATAGGAAAAACTCTTGTGCCCATTCTCACAAAAAAGAGAGGAATTCTTCACAAAATAAACACCTGCATTAAGATTTGACTGCACTAATGTGATGACAATCACTTTCAAACAGTTTTTTTTTGCATGAGTTACAGATTTTTTTTGTGTGTGTGTGTGAGAAACGATATTAATTAAAATTTTCACTTCTACAATTTCCTTTGATGTCACTTTCAAGACATCTCAAACCAGCCATGGAGTAGCCTTGAAGAAAATAAAATGCATAAATGAAGAGCAGAATATCTGCATCTAGAAATATTTTAAAGTTAAGGTCCATCAATTATTTATATGAAGTAGCTCTCCATTCACTGATTGCAAGCCAAGAGTTTTGCATAACATAGTTTAATTATGGAAATTATGTTTAATAAACTCAGAGATCATCTGGTACAAAAGCCTATTATGCCCCTTTGCTGCCTTAATCTATGACAAAAGCAGAAAAATTACTTTTACTATAATGTTTAAAAAGTACCTACTTTTGAGTTTACCTACTGTTGCAACTTATATCTACCCCTCCTATTGGAATATAGCCTTTCTTGTTAAATGGCTCCCTTAATTTAAGTATTTAGTTTCATAACAAACAGCAGATAAGAAAAAACAATTAAATTTTCCTTTGTATTTAGGATGAACCAGCAATACACTGTGATGCACTGAGCTACAAATACAAACGACAGACTGACTCAGTATTTTAAAAGTAACTTATACTTATGTAGACACCAAATAAACAGATGTTTGCCCCCTTCAGCTGAGAAAAATGTCCAGTAAAACTGCAAGATAATTTGAGTGTTTGTTGGTCTTTTTGAAGAGAAACAGTTCAATAATCTCTGAGAAGGTTTTTGAAGGAAAAGATTGAAAGATGACACCCTAAAGAGATGATCTTACAGAATTCATTGATAGGAATATTGCTCTCAGTAAGGAAACCTAAATTGATTTTGACCAGCTCACATAAAAGAATAAGATCTGATCTTTTACTGTTCAGTGTAATTCTTCAGTTTGACATAACACTATGTCTGAGTTAGCACTGCTACTATCACTTCTAAATGAAAATAGTAGCAGAGATCTCATTTTTTAAAAATGTTTCTCCACTTACATTTCCAAACATTTGGTTGTCTGCCAATTACTTTTAATACATTCAGTCTAGTCTGTGTCTGTAACACTGATCTTTAGTGATACCAGTTACATTTCTCTGTAATGGTTGACACTTCTTATCATATGCTGTAACAGGAAAATTATTAATTGTTTTTGAATAGAAAGTAGAGTCCCTGCTAATAGTATCCTGTTGTGTAAACCTTGATTCATTTCAAAGTAACAGAATAAAACTAGACAACTGTCTAGTGCTCCTGACCTTGGAAGAAGTAAAAACGAATTCCACCTGTATGAGCCTCTTGGGTGCACTACAGACTAGATGTCAAAATAAGGCTAGAGAGGGGTTTATGTGTAAACCATTGGCACGAGTTAAGGACAGAGAGGTGCTGGGGGACAGAACGATGAAACTAAATGGAGTTGATATATTAATGTTACAAAAAGTAATCAGATATAAAAATAAAGAGAATAATTATATAACTGAAAAGTTGCTAAAGCTGTCAATAGGTAAAAGGAATTCCCCACACACACATATACATATATATCACATAAATATATAGATCAATATACATTTTCTATTGCAAGGGAACTATAGATTTGTTACAGAATTTTTACATAGGTTTCCCAGTATAAAGAAGCATGACTATACAAGACAAACCTACAAAAGTCCTCAAATACAACAGAACACTATTTCAATATCATATGTATAGCACAAATTACTGTTATTAGCAACTTAATATGAGTGATCAACATAAAGTCATGGAGGTTTTCCAAACCACACATAAATGTGTCAGTTAATTGTACTTCAATAGAGTGAATTCATTTGAATATACACTAGTTCTCCCCAATGTATGTGACTTACAAGACTGTCTAGTCCTTAATGTCTGTGGAGATTTTCCTTAAAGTCTGAGGAAAAAGCCTTTACTGAATTATCTACTTTTCATCTAGACTTATTGGTGTTCCTTTGGTAGTCTCAGCTGGAGATGTCAAATGAAATCCTACATTTCCTGGCATGACATCCAGATGATTAGGGAAGAAAAGGCAGATAAATTATTCTCTCTGCAAACAAGGAAGAGGTAAGGAAGTGCAAGAAAGAGTTCTGTTTCTTAAAGCTCTCATGTGCCATTTTCCTCCCACAGATGAAGGTGAAGAAAATAGCTGTTCCATTCTGTGATCTCAAAAAACCAGAGCACACAGATCTAGACTGAGCTGCAAGCCATCCAATGTTCTTCTTTTGTTTTAATTCTACAAAGGAAGTGTTGAACAGAAACATGATGAATTGTCCTCTCTGCTGCTACTGTATTCCTGCATTCTCAGACTTGGAGAGGAAGGAGGAGATGGGATCTGCTGTATTTCATGTTTGAGAAAAGGAAATATTTATTGAATGTGTGAAAAGACAGTAAGAATATATTTGGAGACAGAAGATGGGACAGTTATTAACACTAGAAGCTCAGCACGAGGAAGTGATGTTAAACTGCACAGAAAAAAATGCTTACATGCACATTTCCCTACAAATGGGCATAGTTCCACCTAAAATGTGAGATTTAGGACTTTTCCTGAAGCCAGAAGAGGACTGAACCCTCCTAATTAACACATTTCCCGCTTTCTTCTAAAATCAGCAGAACTTATTACACTACATAAACTATCATTCTCCTCCTGGCCTCAAACCTCTGCCTCCCTGTTTTCTTCTCACTTTCTGCAGCTCACCTCCCTCTCTCCTGGCCTGAATCATCATGCATACATGTAAAGCTCTCTCAGGATCTACAACAATACAACAGTAGAGGGAAAACAGTTAAAACAGTATTTTTTACTTATTGCTAGTTACATCATGTTATTTTACATTATTAATTACAGAGTATATTATTTGATATAATTTAAAAATTACTAGTGTGTACATCTGCTATCTACTACAGAAACCTGAAGGAAGAATCAAACTATACAACTTTCTTTTCTCTATATTGACTTGATTTGATTTTACTCAACTGAAATTCAAACATCTATTATTATAATTTGTTTAAACAGGTAACATAGATTTATTTGTCCCTACAGACAAATGTATCTAATAATTTTAACTCTTGTAATACTCTTCAGATTTATTATTTTATATCTGAGATGTTGAATTTATCTCATTTTGCCTAACCTACTGTCATAGGGTGACTTTATGATGCTTGTATCCCCAATCGTCTGTTCTGTATGTGCTGTATATTNGACTGGCTGGGGGGAGGGGCCGTTTGGGTTTGCTTTCCAGAGGAACCCCCTTCAGAGGTTTCCTCCCAAATTTGCCCTAAACCTATATTTTTATTGGCGCCCAATGTAGGGCGAGAGAGAGTGGAAAACGCATTGATTGCATTTTTGGTTGTACTTTGTGTGGGGATAGAGTAGTACACCTACCTAGAAAGTAGATTTTTTATTTTTTTTTTTTACCTTATTCAATATTTTTGCTGAGTGGAAGGAAATATAATTAAAAGCATTTAAAAAGAAAAAAGACCTCTGTTCCTGTGTGTTCTAGTTTCAGCCAGGACAGGGTTACATTTTGCAGTAGCCAGGAGGGGGCATGGCCAGGACGGGAGGTTTTTCTTTACCACCTGATGTCATTATCAGGCGTTGGGGGAAGAAGGGCTCTTTGACAAGAAGGGGTTCCTTCAGGTCCAGCCAGCCTGGCAGAGAGAGCCATCTGGTACTGTCTATTATCATCTGGCTTTTTTTCCATGTGAATTGTTCCTTTTCTTATGCCCTCTGTCATTAATACTGTTTCTGTTATTGATCTTATTCTTACCCCATTGCCGTTTACAGTAAATTGTTCTTATCTCAAACCATGATCTTTTGAGCCTCCAGTTCTTATCTCCAGACACCCACAAGAGGGAAGGGGGATGGGGTAGCAAGTGGCAGTATGGTTTTAATGGGAGCACTAAATTGGACTAAATCTCCCAAATCACAACACTGTGAAATTTGGTTGACAATTTTTTTTTTTTTTAATTTTTGAAAGAATGTCATTCTCAATGTCTTGCATGAAAAATATACCTCTCATAGGTTGCCAGTGTAATTTCTAAACTAGGGAAAGAGGGTTGAAGTGATAATACAGCTGAAGGAGAGCAGTCTGACAAAACAAAATATAGATGGCCCTAGGCAGTAATTACATTTTATTTAATAGACTTAGAGTGAGTTAACAGACCTGAAGCACTGACCAGAGTGAGAATTAGAAATTTAATTCGAATAAAAGCTGCATGGAGAAAGCCTACTGATAAATTAGGCAATATATTGTTTGATATAAATGTACACTAGTTTCAAAGCATCCTACTGAAACGCTTTAATGAAGGTGTGCAGACATTTTCCTATATTATGTCAGTCCTACATGTAGTCTTTCTTAAAAACTGAAGTTGGTGTTTGGTCATTAGTAATGTTTTGGGGGTTTTTTTTATTTAGGTATTTTTGTGATATATAACACAACATATTTTAAATCTATGATAATGCCTAACAGATCTCATCAGTGATTAATGCTATAAACCTAAATAAAAGCAGAAGAATGGGAGAATTATGTTTCACATCTACTTTGCACAGGCTGTGTTTTTTGAGATTATCTAACCAAGGCAGTAGTCAAAGCTGCAGACCTAGCTGCTAATTTGAAATTAAATGTTTTGTACAGTTTAAGCTTCTGGCTTCAAATCTACTATGAGGGAAGTAGTAAGGGAGACAAAATTATGTGTTCACTTCTCTGGAAGTCCACCAGTTAGCAGTACACTAGTAAGAAAAAAAAAAAATGATGATATTATTTTTCTTCTTCTAAATAAAAGACAATTCTTTACTCTCATGATCTGCAAGTACTCAGGATTCTCTGAAAAAGACAATTAAGTGGAATGCTTTTCGCTTGGGCCCAATATTTGTAACCTAAAGAGTTCTTTTCTTTAGTGTCTTACAAAATAGTGTGTGAACAGGAAAAGAATCCGAGACTATTTGGCTAACAACTACTGTCATTTACTTTAAGCTGAAGAAGCTACTACTCATTATAGTAGTAATATAATAATAATGTCATAATAACATTCTGAGACCAGTTGTGCACATTGCATGGTCCATCACTTCATTGGTCCATTTTATTGGGAAACATGAGTGGGAGAGGTTAGACAAGGCAGAGAGTAAGTGTTGTATCCCTCTGGGGAATGGTTTTTCCCCGGAGACCCCCTAAAGCTGTAACCTTTTAGTTTAACCCTACCTTTCCCCTATCTCGGACCAATTGGCTCAGGGCCAGCTGTCTACCCTGGGACAGAGAGTCTAGATAAACCCATGCTCTTCCTTGTTTGCTCCCTTTGCCCCTGGGACCCCTTCAGGAATAAGCCTTGGAACATTCCCTTGAGGTAGGAGCCTCTTTTGGATCTTTCACCCTATCCTTGAAGCCTACCCCCGCCAAAGCTCCCCAGAATCTGAGCTAGTACAGCAGCCAGGGGGGAGGGAAGGGGGGTAGTACTTCAAGTAAGTAGAAGCTACTTACTGCTCACCTGATACTACAAAAGTGTTCTGAACCCCAGAAATGTGAAGAGCCTGGTAATCTTGAACATGGGCAGCATTTTTCAATCCTGCTTCATCGTGTTCTTACGCAACTGCTTATATGCTTTGAGAAAACAACTTTGAATCACACTTTCATAGAATCTGACGGTCTAAGCAAGATTTTATGAAAAGAAAGAAACTGGTAAAAGTAAAACATCTGAATTTTGTGAGTTGCTAGTTTTTCTCTTTATGGCTAGTTCAGTCTCTGTACTGAAGGAGAAACGCCTGCAACTTTTTGTTGGTTTCCTTTAGATCTTAACAGTAGCCTGCATGTAACGAAAGGGATATCCAAAGAGATAGCAGATCTAAAAAAATTGGTTTTGTTCATTACTCTTGTGATGGTAATAACAAAATCATTCATAAAACTATTATCTATAAAGACACAAATCACATGATGTTCAAATTAATTGTATTTTTTGAAACCACTTCATTATAGTTTTGGGAAGAACTGACTTTTTAATGTAAGAAAATTATAAAAAAAATGTAGCAAGGGAACATGAAATTAGCTAATAAGGTAATTAAATAATGTTCCCAAATTTGAAGGCTGTTCTTTCCTTGCTAAATTTGCTTATAAGTCTCTCTCTAATGCTTATGGAGGGACCACAGGGAGACTAACCTCTTAAGTAATATACATATTAGAAGTAATAAACAATTGAAATGATGGTATAACAATAGGAATAATAAGAAGAATACAATAACAGAACAGTGTTAAACCAAAACAAAAAAGAACTTCATTAAGATAGGAGATTTAATTCAAACCATGCTATTAATTATGTAATAAGGGTTCTAGATTAATGCCAAAGTCACTTTGAAAAAACTGTTTCTTCCATCACTTCTCAGCTAATTTAGAGCTACTAATTAAAAGTACAACAGCTTTCTGCATATAATAATTATCTTTTATCATCCTACTAGTAAATGTTAATTTTTAGATCAGATGATTAATCATTCATCTGAAACAAATTATCACTTCAGTTTACTGAATCATATGGATGAAATTAATATTTGAGTAATTATTTTTCTTTTCATTAGCAGGCAAACCCTAAAGAACTCCCAGTGGAGCATAAAAAACAAAACAAAATAAAACACCACACAACAAACAAACAAACAAACCCCCCAAAACACAGAAATAATCCTTCATAGTCAAAATCAGCAAAAATTATATAAAGGAAACCTGTTAAAGGAAAAATTGAAAATATTCCAGTCATTTGATAGCAGTAAAGATGAGAAACAGGACTTCATCAATATGATCCTTATAGTAAATGAAACCACTTATCTGACCACACAGTCTGGCTACAGATGTTTTGCCAGTCTGCCTGAGTCTATAACTGAAATGTGAAATCAAAACCTAGGGAGGGCTTCAAGACCTAAATGAGGAACTTTTTTATTTTTGAAGAAAGCAAATCTTGCATAACAATCAGCTGGTCATTTCAGGATCCACAGTCCTTTACAGAAAATGGGAATGGGAGAAAGGAGGATGAGAATAGGAGGAACAGATGGCTTGGAGAAATAAAAGTTTGACTTGGTGATTCAATAATGAGAAACCTTACAAAACACAGGCTTTTTAGAAGCCTATTTCTGATTGTCTATTATAACTTCTACACAGTCCAAGTGTGTCGCTGTGGGACACAAACGAGGAGACCGAGTCTTGTTCAGAAGGCTGATGCTCCAAGAAGGGGCTGGTTTATTGACCAAACCTGTTTTATACCTTTTTACAATGTGCCCACTTAAGAGGTGGGATCCCTTGACCCATTGGTCCCATCAAAGACAAACAAGCAAAGTCCCTCCTTCAGAGAGGAATGTGAAAAACAAGATAGTTTAGAAAATATGACCTTGTGTACCAGTTTTCCGTCCCTGGGAAAGGGCCTCAAAAACCCAAACATTACAAACAGTGACTACACAAGTGGGTGTTTACTATTACATGTATTTTAAAATGACAGCTCTCCAGGCCTCAAGTATTAAAGCAAAAAGCAGAGTATTCCATTTAATGTTGCATTTAGTACACTGTTAGAGAGAATTTGAGGTGTGATAGTCACAGCAAGAGAACTACATTGTTCTGACATCATCGCAAACATTTACAAAACCTGGACAGGTGTGGTACAGGTGCTCTATCAGAACAGTGCTCTTGCACAAATCTCACCCTATGTCAACAACAAAATTTGTCTTTTTCTTCTCATGCAACTCTCATATAATCAGTTAGAGCTGGGCTAGTCTCATAAATAAGGTTGGTTTCAGGGAGGTTTTTTCTTTTCACAAAATACATGTATAGGAATACATATCTGTATTTGTATCCATACTTATATAAATATACACACTACTTTTCCTACTCTTCCCATTCCTTCTTTTGCCATGCATTCCTTGTAATCATCAAATTATATGGTCCTCCTCCAGTTTCCTGCCTTACTGCCATACCCTAGGTGCCACCTCTCAGAAACAATAGGACTGTCACCCTTCAATTGTTTCCATGATGGTCTCCAAAACCAAAAATTCAACATCTTCACTAAGTAGCAACTCAAAGCAATTTCCTCTCACCAAATAGCCATATTAATGACTTCCCAAAATACAGTTCAAGTTCTAGATTCTTATAAAGAGGTGGGATTATTTTTTTTGCCACAAAATACATGCAACTACTAACGTCTAATTTTCCCCTAAGAGAATTTAATCAAATTTTCCAGAAATTTATGTTATAAATTTATGTTATCAGAGCAGATGCAATTCATCTCTATCTAAAATTCAACTAGAAATTTCTTTCAATATCACTATAAATAAACAACTGGATACAAACAGCAAATGGCTAACGTCCCCCTCCCCTTTTTTTCAGTAAATCAGATTGTTCCGGGATTCTTTTTTTAAGCATGTAGAATAATTAGCCAGTTCTACAATCAGGAATACATATGGAAAAAATACAAAGTAAAATATAATGAGGATTGCAAAGACCCTTTTATTTGTTTTCTAACAAAGAAAATTAAATATAAACCACTGAGAGAAATCCAGAAACTTTGAAGTTTGTATCTGTGTATACAGTGGTGAACACAAATATTTCTTACTTGAGAGAGAATTGGCTTATATCCAAAGGAAGACAACGATGAGGGAAAGTGAGAAAGGTGGATTACAAGTATATAAACAGGGCCTGACAGTGAACCATTTTATAAAGAGAAGATGTTTTGTAAGAGAAATTTTTGCAGTTTCTTGATCCTATTCAGATCCTAATGAGTTCCTTCCCTGAAATAGATCAGAATATTTCAGGATGGAAACTTGGCCATAGTCACCCTAACTTTTCATGCTATTCCTGTCCAGATCTCTCTGTTTCTTACTGACAACAAGTGAAACATGTATCAGAGAGTAGGCATTTCTGCAGTTGTTCTGTTAGGATGCTTTTTCTATTGATTTTTGGAGCTACAAAATAGGAAAATGTGATGGAGGAAGAGAAACATAGCAAAAACCCCAAACTATTAAAACCAAAAAAAAAAAAAAAAAAAAAAAAAAAAAAAAAAAAAAAAAAACCACAAAAAAAAACCCACAAAAACCACCAAAAAAAAAAAACCCACAACCAACCACAAACCCCAAGAGAAAGAAAGGCCTGGTCAACACAGCTGGCCGGCCAGGCTTGAAGACTGAGAAAGCAGCTTTTTTGCTCTTGCAGAGATTAACAGTAAAAATGACACCTTCATTATTAATACAACTTTATGATAAAATGACCTAACAAATGAAGACACAACACTTCATTATTGTCCTTCCAAAGTACTGCAATCTTCTCCTAAGAAGTAAAACCTTACAGAAAACAGAACTGTTCAGAAAATACACCACCATTCAGTCTTCTCCTTGGGACAGTAACAGGTTGAAAATCTTGTAAGTGATGATTGTAATGTAGTCTTTCCTCCAATATTTGGACTAACCAGAAACCCAGACTAATTTCAGCTATTTTAATAACAGCCTTTTCTGTGAACAAGGTTTGATGATTAAATATTTGGAGCAGCTGCAGTCACACTTCTTAGAAAATAAAAAAAAAAAAAATTAAAAGAAAAAGTCTTTAGAAATCTTTCATCAATTCAATCATACTACAGTCAAATTATTTTACTTATTGGGGAACTGTGAATTTCTTTGAAGACCACAGATGTGGTCTTATCATTCAACTTTGGGTTTAAGGCATTAAAAAGACAGCTCTACTAGTGCCATATGTTTGTAGTCAAACTCAATAGCTTAAGCTATTTTGTAGTCTATATTTAATTGGTCATAATTATATTCAAACACATCATTAATATTTGAGCCAAAACTAATCATTTTTATTGAAGAAATCTAAAAACAGGACAGAAAAAGTGACTTCAAATCACATGAAGCAACTAAATTCCTTAAATTTCATTTCAAAAATACACTGAATAGTTTGAGGTCCTTTAAATGTCACCCTACAGTGACTTTTTTATTGGCATCTGCTCACTTGGCAAGCATGTTAAGTAAGCACTGAACCAATGAATGAAATACTCCCCAGCTGTGAGTTTGAGTACATAAAACTGTCTAGTTCTTCCTCTCAGAACATAGGAGATTCATAGCTAAGTGGAAAGTGATGTGAAATGACCTTCTGGTACTTCTGTGATTTACATTGTTAGTATCTCAATAACACAAACTTGTCCTTGAATTAGAAAAGCAAACCAGAAGTTAATAGTTATACAACTAATGCTCACTTCTGTTCTTCAAGAAATCTTAGACTGCAAGCTCCACCTATTCTATGGAAAGCCTGTGGCACAGTAATCCATGTATACTTGAAATTATAATAAAAAACATATTCACTATCTACCAGGTATGTTTGAAATACAATATTTTGCTACTGGACTTCTTTTTAAATACAAGTAGTTAGCATTATTGCTCTGTGTTTGAAATACAATGAAAAATAAAAATATTTGGCACAAGCTTGTTAAGAGTAGCAAAATATTCTTCAAAGGAATAAATTCTTACATTAAATAATAAATAATTTCAAAGTATGTATATATAGCTTAAGTTCTTGTACTGTAACTATTTTATAGCAAATTCTACAAATATTTATATCTTAAATAGCACTTTTAGGTACATGTATTATGTTTTCTGGAGAAGAGAATACTTCATGCTCACTGAAGTCCCTCCCAAAACCACAACAAAAATTATTTCCAGCTTATAATAATCCTGCCTTTCATTTTCCTTTTTCAGGTGGAAACATAAATTCATTAGGTATTCATTCTAAAGACAGGCTATAGGTCATGTCTTCCTGTACCTGTAGAAAAACTAACATAATGCAGTCCATCGCCTGAATTTCTTGTTGTGTCCAACAATGCTCTAAGGAGAGGCATTATTGTCAAATATATACTTAATAGGGGGTTACACGTTTTGTTCACCTCCATCAAATCACAAAGAATAGCTTGGATTTGAATCATCCAATCTCAAGCCACTAAATGGTTGCTCACTGAAACAGATCTGAAATTGCCAGCGCTTTACACGTAAGCATGAGATAAAATCATGAAGTTACATGTGTACAATGGATGGAGATCACATATGCAGCAATGTTCTCTAATTCATTTAATCCATGGTAGCTGCCAGAATAAATATGATAAAATAAGGCTGTATTGTTTATTTTACATTACAAATAAATTATGTTCTTTCAAAAGTTGTAGATAGATGTTTTAGATGAGATGAATCACACCATGGGAATATGTATCTCTATTGATTAGAACAAGGATTTGAACGTCTTAGATTAGATATCTATTTTATTAGGTGTATAACTAAAACAAGAGGTAATGTTTTCCAGCACAGAATTCAATTACATGTATACACACCTATTTGCTTTGCATGAAAGCCTAAAATTTATGTGCACATAAATCAGCAGTGTTTAAGGGTAGCACTTCAAGACTAGGTACATCCTAGGATCAAGACTAGGATCATCCCCACTTGGATTATACAGATTACAACACAAATCCAGTCACTGTATCTGACTCCAAAAGTCCAGAATTTACATTTATGGATGAAGAATTTTTTTTTAATTAAGATTTTCAAGTCCATTTAGTATGTAGAAGATAGACTTCTAAGACTTTTATTTCTGGCTCAACACCAGTACATTTTTTTCTTGCTAAATTGCACAGAATACAATGAGTCAGATTCCACCCATTTTTATTGTATTCATTACATAGCTATACAATCTTCTTACTTTAGGGAAGAAATGAACCATGCCTTTGCATGGTTCATTTTATGCATAGTAAATTTCAGAAAATTTGCTCATTTATCAGATTTAATCAAAATAATAATGGAAAATAAATTCATACTCATTCATTCAATGCACATTGAATGAACACTGAGAATATTCAATTTCTATTGTGGTAGGAGGTGCATTAATTTGTTTCAAGCACAATGCACACAACCTACATACTTTTCTGGCTCTAAGCAACCTGACTCCATGCTTAACCATCTTCAGTGTTCTTCATTAACTCTCAAAATTAAATTAAAAAAATTACATTTAAAAAAGAGTGAAAAGACATATACCTATCATCTTAAGTCCACTCAGAGAATTTTCAAATCAAAATAATATTCTGGCAATGAGCTAAATTAACAGAAAGCAGCATTTACACCAATGTCATGAATGCGTCCGTACTGAATCATTCATTTTCATTCATTCACTAAAAAGAATTACTTCAGCAATTGCAATTAAATAATACATATAAATATTACCTTTATTAAGCTTTTATCTCTGGGATTAAAACTACTTTTGTGTCTGCCTGATATCCTTTGTACAACAGTCTCTCAGTTCTGGCCAGGGTTTCTGAAGTCTTTCATAGAGGAAACTCCTGCTTATATAATTTTGAATGAAGCTTATTTGCTGACTGGGGAAAATTGAAGAAAAGGACTGCCACAAACTTTTCAATGCTGAGCTCTTGAAGTTCAGTTTCAAGAATTTATTAAGAATCATTCTAATGTTTTCAGATACTAGCACAAGATCCTTTGAAAATATTACAGTAACAGAATGATGTTAAGAGAAATGACAACATGGCAACAGAGTTAAAAGAATGCCAAGAAAAAAAGAATGAGGTATGAATTTTCTATCAACTATTGTTTTTACTTATATAGCAGGTATTTCTTCCTATTGTTAACAATAAATATTTGTAAGTACATCCTCAGTATTTATTCCATGACGTTCATGCTATCCTTTAGAAAACTGAGAAAATAAACCAGAGAACTAAATTACTCGACTAAATTGGATTTCATTAAATTTCTGGATTAAGTAATATATTTTTTAAAATATTTTTAGTTTTCATATGAAGTGCCCTGTGATAGTCAGTTTTTTGCAGTTTTATGAAAAAAATTGTGAAAAGATACAAAAAATATATAAGTTTTTTAATAGTTTTATGGTTACATTAAAAAAGTGCAAATAAATAAATGGTCCCTTTTCTTGGAAGTCATTTTGATTTGAAGCTGTTCTCTTTTTGGGAAGGAAAGGTGAGCTGACTTACTTGTTATAAAATACAGGGTACAAGCTGGATCACTGTCTCTTCTGAAATTACTGTCTTGGACCTTTATACAGTTGGACACTCAATTATTTGGAGCAGTCTTTGTGGTTTCGCTCCATCTTGTTGACAAGTAATCATTGTTTGAACAGTGCAGTCTCACAGACTTTGAAGTGGTTGCTTGTACAAAAAGAGGGTAGGAGCAGGATCAGATTCCTGCTTACAGCAGCATTTTAGATATTTCAGATCATATTCTTTCATTTCTATCTCTCCTTCAGCAAAATATTGCTTCCTGCAATATTTTTTTTTGTTTAGGTTTAAAAATTTTGATGCTACCTATTCAGACAGACATTTCCATCCATTTTAACTTAAGATGGAGTGTTATACCCTCCACATTTTAAAAATTTAGGTCCATATGCATCTGCCACATTTCTTAAGTTATATTAAGATGTACACAGGAGTGATGATGAATTCAAGTTATTAAAGCAAATGTTTTACTCTAATTCAGCTAAGTATTATCAAAAATACAATTTGGTTCTTATTTTCTCTTGATGTGAGGTTGTCATTTGGCACATTCTGCTCCTTATTATCTGTCTATGCCTTTTTTTTCCAAATGTAAATTGAGTTTGTAATCAAATCAAGCAGTACTGAAATAACTTTAGTGTGACACAACTGTTGATGTGTCTAACAATCGTAGATGCAGTGAGGTGTCTAACAGAAAGCACATATTGACACCATTGTTTGCTCTGTGTATTTTCACTGGAAGAATAAAATCTGTAGGTTTATCTTCCAGTCATTGGTCAAAAATTATTCTTTCAAGGATATTATTAACAATAATAACAATAATCCCAAAGTTCAGCTGTTCAGTTCTACTTCTTTCTTTTCTGTGTTGCTAATATGGAATAACTCACCTCTATCTCCTAGAAATTCAAGACAAGACATAAGCAAAAGCTGAAAATGGCATAAACCTGTCTGTGAATACAAGCCAGTTTTTCAGGAATTGAAGAGAATAGTGGAATTTCCCTGTTTAAAGTGAGCAAACTGGATCTACCTTCATTGCCATAATTCAAAGAAATCTTACCCCAAAAAATCATTCCTATCAATAAAATTCTTGCAACTTTTTAAATATTATATTTTCCTGTAGATATAAAGCAAATGTTTCCATCCCTCCTAGACATTTTCCCAATTAATGTTTTAGCTTCTAGTAGGAAAAGATAGTTCTGATTTAAATTTCATAATCTTTGATGGCAACTGAAAAAATATATTTATTTTCTGATAGCATAGCCCAAAGTCACCCTTACATACCTTAGCATATATATTCAATCTATCTTTTTATCTAAGAAAAAGGAAAGCCATTTGCTGAGGCCAGCTGATATAAAACCTCTTTTACTGTTAAAAATATTAATTTAAAAGTAAGTATAGATAACATCATTTTACAGAGTAGAGCATACAAATTATGTCGTGGCCATCAGGGAAAATAAATCTCAAACATCTGCATTTTAATTGTAACCAAAGCTCTATTTCAGGATTGAACAATTAACAATCATTACACCACTTTAAAATATCAGTGGGAGAGTGTCAAAGAAGCTGAGTTCTTCCATGTTTACAAAAGATTTTGCCTGTGGCACACTGTGTGCTTTTGTGAATCATTTATCTTGTAGCTTAAACCTGTCATTGTATGAAATATTGCAACTGTGATTCTGCATGACAGAATAATGAAACACTGGGAAAAAGTCCACATTGAAATGACTTTTCCACAGAATTTTTGACTTGAGAACCTAAGAAGCTGCAGATGAAATAGGTTTTCTTTTCAGTCCATCAAAAACTAATCCAGGCCAATGAGTTCCTTCTACACACTGAATATGTTATTACATTGTTTGTGGGGTTTGTCTATATTGACCAGGTTTTCACTTTTTTTTTCCCTCTAACTGTTCTTTGCTGTAAGTTCTCATATACTGTATTGCATGCCAAAAAAAGTTCTTGGAGAGTTTCCATCAGCAAATATTTGATTGCTGTATTTCACATTGAAAGTTGGAGCCATTGAGAAGATGGCAGATTGTTGCTCTTTTCTTTAGGAAAATTAAGTTATCTTACATCAGGAGCTTTCCTGGAGTACCCCTTCATTCTCAAAAAGGTTATTTTGACTTTTTTTTTTTTTTGTTGTCAATAATCTCTGTAC
>VWYO01027891.1:138836-150575 GCA_013400275.1 Rhadina sibilatrix
CATTCTACCATGCATTCTACCAAGTGAATTGAATACAAAGGCTAGATTTTTTTTTTTTTTTTTTTGTGACCATCCTGTCAGTGAGTGATCCCTACATACCAAGAATTGCAAGGGAAGACTCCTAATGCAATATCTCCAGAGCTTCAGATAAGATCTCTGACAAAACAACAGAATTCCAGGAACAAAGTTCCTGCTTGCTAAAATTGGTCTGAAAGAGCTCAGCATTGCAATTTTATGGCTCTTCTTATCTGAAACTGTACTTAAATATATTTTGATGAGTGAGAGGTAAAAGCTATTAGATAAAACACATTCATTACTCATACTGTAAAATTTTGGATCGAGTAATTACATCAAATGTAAAAAACTTCAGTTAAATCAATTGTCAAAATTACTTTGTCTTTCTTAATAGTTTTTACTGGAATAATTTTAGTAATGATAGATTACAGAAAGACCCCAGGTCAGGAAAACAATCTATATTATTAATTTACAAAAAAAATTGTACCTCAGTGTACAATTCAAAGATGCAGATTTTACAATGTGAGCTTCTGGCTGTGAGGAATTCTGCTTCCTATTACTGTATGAGTATCATTGGAAAAAAAGCAATTAAAATGAAATGTCTGTTTTGGCACTTCTTTCAATATGTCATGTCATCTTCATTTTGAGTGGTTACTACCAGATATGTTTTTTTATCTTTCTCTTTCAACACACTTTTGTTTACTGCATGCATAAAAGTGGATCAAATATGATCCATTTTATATTCTACAGGTACCTGAACTAATTTTCAAAATACACTACTTAAATACAAGGAAAAAGTAAAAGTCTATCCCAAGGTAGGACAGACAAAAAGTTTAGATATTATAACATATTTATATTCCACAATATGTCACTGAATCATTTTATGCTAAGGTTAAGCATATCTAAACCTTTTTTTTTTTCTTTTGCACCAGCATTTTTTTGTCTAATAATTGTGAAACTGTCAAACAGAACTCATTAATAGTATTACTATCATGCTTAGTGTGTAAGAAAACCAGTATTTCTCAAATTATTCCAAATAACTTTGCAGAGCAGTAGGATTTTTCCCCATTTCCATGTGTTTTGGGAAATCTGGCTTTATTTCTAGAAATCACAAAACTACATTTCAACCCAGAATGTCAAAAATACGAAGTACAAAGGATTAACAATTTGAATATTTTATTGTAGTAATTTTAAGGCTTTACATGTTGACATCTCTTTCATAAACTAAGAATTATCACTATACTGATACTAAATCAGTAACTTCAGATGTGATGAAAATGGAGGATATAAATTTTACAGTTTATCTAAAAGTAAGTAGCTGTGTCAAAAGCACATGCTTATAATAGCTAAGAATAAAAAAAAGAATTGTGCAAATGTGTTTAACTTTTTCTTAATATTTTTGGAATAAGGAGAGATTGGCATGATTTAGGAGACAACACTTTTAAAAACCTAATCATTTTGTAGTAGTCTGTGCATCTCTACACTACACACAAGAACAAGCTAATTGGATATTAGGGGAGTTCAGATATCATGAGTATGACAGATGGACACACAGCAGCTGAAGCACTGTCTTTAATTTGGCTAAGATGTTTGCAGAATGAACATGAAGGAAGATTAAGAAATACCCATTCTCAGGCAGCTATTATTTGACAAACTGAAACCTGAGCTGTGGGTCAGAATGAAGTCCTGCTTATCCAAGCATAAATCTAAAGCATGGATATTTAAGGCTTAAATGATGCTCAATATATGGCATACTGCTTACCAAGAAGTTAAAGTGAAGAAAAAAACCATCACATGTTATCATAGACAGTTAATATTAAAGTGAGATAAAATAATTCATAAATCCAGGGAGATAAAACATCTTTGTATGGGACAGAAGACACCATTAAAATATTCATCTGGTCAACAGAAAATATGTTAGTATGGAAGTGAAGTTTTGATGGAAGTTCAAAGAATCTACAAAACCCAAGTAAACACATGCTACTCTAATTTCATTTATCAATAAAGATTATGCCATTGTCTCATGATGCAGAGAAGCCAAGGATTAAAAGAGCAACAGTACCAAGTATTTAAGATAAACATTGCTTCCCCTGCTTACATGAACTTACCGGAGCTATCTTTTACTTTCTAGAGCATAAGCACATGACCTTGGGTGAAAAGAAACCTGAAGTGGTACCACTAATATATTTGGTTAGCATTAGCAGTATTCTAAGTCATCACAGTGAGACAAAAATACTGACCACTAATTTCAAAAGGTAACGGCAAATATAAGTGTTTTGAGAAAATAATGCACTATAAAATGATAAAATCTTAATAGAAGTGTCAGCTGAAAATAGCTTATTAACATTAATAATTTTATGTAGAAGCAACCACACAAATCCTCCAGAATTGTTGAAAGTAACCAAGCAACAAAAAGATATGAATGAGACCAGACCTACTTACCAAATTCCTTAGGAACAGTGATAGAGTAAATACAGTTGTGACCAACACTATAATTCTTGGGGTAGTTTGGTGATAATACAGTCCCTTCAGAACCTGTTGATCGGCTTCCACAGGGTGCTAGAAAATGAAGATAATCAGTTTTAAAAAATGTAATATCATTGAAAAAAATCAGTTTAAATTGTGTTATGAAGCAGAGTGACGCAGAGCCCCCAGGAAGGTGCATTTGTTGTATGTTGGTATATGATATTAGAGGAAATTTTATTATACTTCTATAATGGATTAAATTTTAACATCCTGTGTCATACTGAGTATATGCACTTTTCTCATATATCAAATGAGAATTGATGGCACTCTGGAGCTTTCCAGATCAAATTTTGTTTTCTTTACAGTTTATAAACCATCTCTAATAAAAATAATGATGTGTTCATATGCAGTATGCTATTATTTACAGCATACAAAACTATTATTCATTCAGATGATGCTTTATACTATGATAAGAGCATAGATTATACATCCCTTCTGCACACTTGTAAATTCTTACTTATATCAATACACTCATCATGCAAAATAATGTCTACAACTACTGAAATAAGAAAGTCAGGATTTCTTGACTGAACATGGTGTACCATGTACTTATATCTCAGTTATTTATAACTTTATATATATAAAGTTATGAGCACATACTTTTCTTTATCACAGAAACATGTTTATGCTACCACAGCCGTAATACTTGGTAAAATGGAAGAGACAGATACTTTTTACCACAATAATTTATTTTTCTAAAGTTTATACAAACACTTATATTTGGCACTATTCAAAAATGTCAAGCAAGAAACAGTGTTCTTTCTTCTTTTTTTTCATCAGATGTACAGGTGCATATATATGAAACATAATTCAATGTTAGTGGTTTCCTATGTCTTATTACCTGCTTGTCAAACAGACCTAGTAATTTAGGGCTTTAATTTAGAGTTAACCCTAATCTATTTTCAAGACTATGGCATCTCTTTAGAATATTTTTTTCTCTTCTGGACTATAAAACATTTTTAATGAATTTAGTGTTAAAAACAAATTTATTTCCTGTTAAGACATGAATTTATAAATGAAGTAGTACTCAGTATTTCATTTCCTAAACACAATTGGGGGTTTTTTTGTAGTATTCTCTCAAAATATTAATACTCCATGAATTATATTAAATAAGAAAAAGTAGTTTTTCTTACTGTTATTCCAGAACACTTTATATCAGTACTTGTCATACTAAATACAAGATATTCATTAGTGTAGCTACAAATCTTATATTTTAACACTACTTTTAGTTAATTCATACAAAATGTTTGGTGGAGTATACCATGAAAAAAACACATCTTTAAAATGGAGCAAGTTAAGGCTCCAACACTTTGAGAACAGATTTATGCAATTAGCATGGATTCCTTTCAGGATGGTGAAACTTCAGGATTTGACAGACTGTGTACCTGAAACAGGAGCAGATGGCAGCTATTGCTCCAGTTTGCATACACACTTTGGAAATGATTTAATGCATTGGTGTGAAAGTCACAGTATTTGAAATATGTCAACAGAAGGGTCTTGACTTTTGCTCGTGCACATGTGAATGCATGTGGCAGATGTGGTACATATGTTGGAGCGTAGCAACCCTGTCAGGACCCAGACCAGGATGAGGCCTTGCTGATGCTCAGTAGAGAGGATTGGCACACGCCCTGACATACGGAGTAAGCACTGACTACCACAGGTACACGGAATATTGCCCTCTGTGGCTATAAGAGTAATCTCGGTGCTTTCTCTCAATCTACCACCATGTGAAATATTAGAAATTCATAATATCTTGTGTAAGCATATTTAGATAATAGAACTACTGGGATTTTTTCCAAGAAGCAGTAAGTGTCTTGACTGAGCCTCATTTGCAGAGACTTACTTGCCATGAGTTACTGGAAAAAAAGTAAAAAACCTTCACTATTTGAATGTGGCAAATATTTGTGATAAAAACTGATCTGCTTAACAGCTTGTAAGTACTCAAGATTTACTATTCTAAATTTTGGGTGAAAAAGAAGTGAATATGGAAGAATATAAGCAACAAAAGCATTAAAATAAGAGAAATGAGAGTGTAAAAAAAATTATCTCTAAGTCCATTTCCCTCTTTATTGTTTGTGAGTTGAATAATTAAGCTATAATCACCAATACCACTGTCCCACTCTAGCAGTCGTATCATTATTACACCTTCCTAATCAGCAGATATAAATAATGTGCAAATTTAGAGTAAAACTACAATTCCATTAAAGTCAATGGCATTGACAGGAAAAGGAAAATAATTTCACCCTTAATGAAACTTGAAGTATTAGTACACAAAAGCAATACTTAAAATTAAGAGCTAAATATAGTCTTCAGCGTACAGTGGGCCTTTATAAGAAAGAAAAATAAAGACTTTTTAACCCTCATTCTTTTTTATTCTTTCATTCCTTCATGCAGGTTATGCAATCTTATTTGTAAAAAAGGGTTCTTACACCAGTATGCTTAAATCAGAGCAAAATATAATTACCTATGAACAGATCTAGACAAAATATGTCATGATACTTGCAAGGTAGCATTATGACAGCTGGTACAAAATGCTTACAGATCTCTAAAAGTCATTAAACCAAATAATTTTTTGCAAACTAAAAAAAAAAAAAAAAAAAATTTTTTAAAAAAAAAAAAAAAAAAAAAAAAAAAAAAAAAAAAAAAAAAAAGCTATCACCTTCAAAAATATGAGAACTCTCATTAAAACTTCTGAAGTATGGTTAAAATAACTTCCAAGTCTCTAAAAGCTGAAGATAATACCATTCCTTTTAACAGTTGATAATTAAAATGTTTATATGACACTTTTTCTGAAACATCTAAACATTTTTCCCACACTTTAAATTCCATGACAGTAACACACATCTTGCACTGGATTTAAAATAGGGATATATATGTTCACAGAAGAGAAGTTGGCATATATCTATTCACACAAGGGGAGAAGAGACACAGTATGAGTCTGAAGCAGGATTTCCAGTGAGGATCTTTTAGGTACAAGGGCTTTCAAGAAGAGTTGTCTGCAGCCTTAACTACAATGTGCTCAGTACAGACTGGAGTTAGACATGAACTATTTCTCACTCTGGCATATGCAACATATAATCAGCAGCAAGAATTTAATACCCATGTTAAGTATTTCTTTCTTTGATTTCTTTCCTTAGTCTTCTTATTCTGGATTTTTTCACTCAGCCCTTTCTGAGTTTACTTTTCCCCTTATTATGTCCCTTATTTTCCAACTGCTTCTGTAATGACTTTTATCTTCACAAGAATTCACATTCCTGGGTCTCTAAAGCAACTAGTATAAAGGGAAGTTGGTTCAAGATGTAAGCATCCAGTTGACCTTTACAAGCTGAAAAAATGTTAAATTTTATAAATCATTAGGCAGTGAATCATTTATCTCCTATAGCAGCTGGACAGTCCTCCAAGACTTTTCTGATTGTGTCAGAGAGGAGGAAGAGGTTTGCTTGATATTTTAGTAAACTCAAAGTTCACTGACTGTATTTCCTTCCTAGCACTTTGGGAAATGTTTAATTTAAAATGCCAAAACATTTCAAGAAGAGATTTTACCCTGACTCTCACTAAACATTAATGCTCAGAAATCAAAGATGGACATGAAACCACAGTTACAGTGAATTGAAAACATTAACTTGATGCAAACATATATTTTTGCCTCCAGAAAACAGCTAGCATCAAGTTGTTTGGATAGATGTAAAATTCTACTTACTACTATGCTAGCCATCAACTTTCACTTATGCTTAATTCAGCTAAATATGTCTCATTGCCTTTGTTTCAGTTTGATAGGGCAATGATTTATTTCATTCCCTTATGAATAGTAAGTCANGGGTCCAAGAGCCAGATCACTTCTCCCTCGTGTATCTCGACTTAAAAAACCTTTCCAGCAAGGGGGCAGATCCAAGACTCGGACCAATGGGATACTGAGGGGAGGAGGGGTTGGGTAATAATTGGGTTACAATGAATGGCAACTTAGGGGGTGGTTTACAACAACTTAGTAATGAACCATACANCACTCAGCCCTTTCTGAGTTTATTTTTCCCCTTATTATGTCCCTTATTTTCCAACTGCTTCTGTAATGACTTTTATCTTCACAAGAATTCACATTCCTGGGTCTCTAAAGCAACTAGTATAAAGGGAAGTTGGTTCAAGATGTAAGCATCCAGTTGACCTTTACAAGCTGAAAAAATGTTA
Source organism: Rhadina sibilatrix (assembly GCA_013400275.1). Lineage (NCBI taxonomy): Eukaryota > Metazoa > Chordata > Aves > Passeriformes > Phylloscopidae > Rhadina > Rhadina sibilatrix. Next base: position 145,560 of record VWYO01027891.1, read on the forward strand.
AATTTTATAAATCATTAGGCAGTGAATCATTTATCTCCTATAGCAGCTGGACAGTCCTCCAAGACTTTTCTGATTGTGTCAGTGAGGAGGAAGAGGTTTGCTTGATATTTTAGTAAACTCAAAGTTCACTGACTGTATTTCCTTCCTAGCACTTTGGGAAATGTTTAATTTAAAATGCCAAAACATTTCAAGAAGAGATTTTACTCTGACTCTCACTAAACATTAATGCTCAGAAATCAAATGAAACCATAGTTACAGTGAATTGAAAACTTGATGCAAACATATATTTTTGCCTCCAGAAAACATCTACCATCAAGTTGTTTGGATAGATGTAAAATTCTACTTACTACTATGCTAGCCGTCAACTTTCACTTATGCTTAATTCAGCTAAGTATGTCTCATTGTCTTTGTTTCAGTTTGATAGGGCAATGATTTATTTCATTCCCTTATGAATAGTAAGTCAAAGGCTTATAAGTTGTGAAAATCAACTCATGTAATTATTATGCTCTGCATTGAAAAGTCTACCTATAGTAAAAATCTAGCAAACCCATTACACCCACAAATAAAAATTGTTAAAAAATGCAACAAATCCTGAGGACCATTCCCCTGGGAATGTAAAACATCCTGCAGAATAAAATAACCCAACTGACCAGTAACAAAAAAAACTTTCAGGAGGCTGTTGCTTTCTTCTGCTTTTNGCAACTGATATTTTCTAATGTAATTCTCCAATAGTATTTTGTTATTTTTAATAATGCTTGCTTAGACTCTGAAATATTGTATTCCCTTATGTATTTGTTTATATTCCTCCTTATTCTAGTTTATTCACCAAAATGTTATGCAGTATGCTGTCCTTGTCCTGCTTTCCAGGGTCAGAAAGGGAGCACTAGTGGGAGAGCAAAGGACTTGACCATGATAAGAATGTGATAAAGATTAGTGTGTTGATGCATTGCTCACTATTTCCTTGAAACATTTTTAGCATTAATGGCAAAAAGTTCCTGTGTGTACTGAACCTAATGGTATCTTGCCTTGTAAAATGACATCACCTGTAGCCCTTCACAAACCCTATCACAAAAACATCAGAGTCACCCATTCTGTATGTAAATTGGCAAGGATTTTATCTGGAAGATTACCCACCTTGATCATTAGCATTCGTTTTCATTTCTCAAAGAACTACATTCTACCTCATTATGGCAGTGTATTAGAAAATAGAGAATGCAATATAAAATGCATCACCATCAGAGTGACATCTTTTCTCAAATTTCAATAGTTGTAAAAGAAATGTAGTTGAAAACCACAGCGGGAAAAATCACCCAGCAGAACAACAGGTTCTTGTAATCTATGCCTAACTACTGCTATAAAGTCAAATTTTCTGTGCCTCCAGCTAAACAATACAGTTTTAAAAGCCCCAGTCATGTGCTTACTGCTTATATGTTTTTCATCAGGCCTTTGTAATTTAACTAAAAGAAAGAATGCACAAGGTGAAAATTTTGTAAGAATAAAGAATAAGTAACTTATTACCTAAGAATGAGAAATAATTTCAAATCTCTTAATCTTTTTAAAAAATACTAATATTTTTGCTATTAAACTTTTTAATGCAGCTTGAAGTTTTTAATTCCTACTCTTGCTTACAGATCACCTACTTTCTAGCTCCTACAGCTAAGATCTAATATAATTTAATTGTATTTGCAGATTTAAGTGCCATATTGCACCATCCATTTTTAAGCAGCAGTTCTCAATGGAGAACACTGCTTGAGAATGAATGGCACAATATGATTTTATGTCATGCAGATAAATTTGATTACACAGCTACAAATACAATCAAAAAATAAGAACAACTGTGCAATACAGTCTAGAAAGGGAGGGAAAAAATGCCTTGAAGAACTGGTAATGGGATACTGACTTTTTATCTAATGGGTCACTCTTTCAAAATCCAGTCTAAGTTATCTAATATTCAATTCATCTAAATGAGTATTTTCAGAAAAGTAACAACTTAGTGACATGATTTCTGTTTATAAAATTGAATAGATTATTGTGTTTTAACCCCAGCTGGAAACTAAATACCACAGTCCTGCTTGCTCATCTCCCCTGTGATGGGGGAGTGAGAGAATTGAAAGGGTGAAAAGCAGAAACTGTAAAGAAAAGGAAAACAAAAGAGGAATGTAACCCATGAAACACAAGTAATGCAAATGAAAATTCTTGCTCACCATCAAGCAACGAACACCTTGCTAGTTACTGATCAGTGGCGTCCCCCTATATTATTGCTGAACATGATGCCACAAGGCACGAAATGTCCCTTTGGTCACTCAGGATTAGCTGTCCCAGCTGTGTTGCCTCCCAGCTTCTCGTGCCCCTCCAGGCTGTTCACTGGTGGGATGGTATGAGGAGGAGCAAAGGCCTTGACTCTACTGCTCAGCAGTAATGAAAACTGCCTGGTACTAGCAAAACCAGCAAAAATCCCAAACAGGTCATACTAGCTACTGTGAAGAAAATGAACTCTATACCAGCCCAAACTTCCACATACATTAAATCATTGGATGCTCTTTCTCCTAGTCTCTTACAATACAATATCATTCTATTTATTCTTTGTAGTCCAATTATGAGATTTTTCAGTTGCAATGATTTCTTGTAGTGGTTATAAGTAAAAAGAAAGCAAATACAGTGACTCATGTATCGCCTTCTAGATATAAAATAATTTTAATGCAAAGGACATTGTAACATATAAAAATGTTAGACATTTATTCTAAAGTTTTAAATTATAGCTATATTTATTGTATATATCAGTCTGTAAACGTAAAGCTGATGAAGAACCTAAAGCTGCTTTGACAATACAATGAATATGTAAAAGACAACCTGATATAGAAATGTATGTTTTAGTTGCTACTTGGAAAAGCAGAAATACATTAGAAATAAAAAGACACCAAAAAATACAGAGAGAGAGAGAGAGACAGTGCAATACCATAATGCTGAAAAGCAGTATGAAAGAAAAAAATATAATGAGGAATATAGAGTATTTCCATACTGTATTCTCTTCAGTCTTCACAACAGAGCTTAACTGTGCCATAAAAACTGATGTCAAAAATTGAGAGAGAAATTCAGGTCAATGTAACAGTATTTGAATGTGTGTGATAGTTTTGCTTGTAACTAGGCAGAAACACCAATTATGTAGTGGTTTCACATTCACTAATTTTAACCTTTCCTGGCCAATGCACCATTTGTGTGATGGTTTGAGTGTTTACTTTGCTGAGAGATAGAATTAGGAGAAAAAAAAAGCAAAACAGGCCCAAACTTAAAGGTACAAAGATAGATTTATTAACACACACTAAAAGAAGAAAGTAAGAATCAAAATGAAATTTTCAAAACCGTCTTCCTCCCCCACAAATTGTTCACTTTTCCACAAACAACACAAAGAAACAAAACCTGTGATTTTCAGTCAGTTTCACCATTTAAAAAATAATCTATCTTCAGTTCCTTGGGAGAAGAGTCTGTCTTAGAGCCCCATGGAGACATCGCCACAAGACACACAGTCCTCTGGTGGCGCTCATGTCACAAATCTGCAGCTGCCCAAAAGAAACCTCTGCAAACTCTGAAATCCTACTTATTAGCAACCTTTCCCATGGCTTCATATGAGTATCCCTATCAGCTTATCAGGGGTACCGTTTAAGGATGCCTCTTCTAGTATAAAACAAAAATTGTCCTCCTCTGTTTCTAAAATCACCTTCATCTCAAGAACTAGAGATCTTCTTTTTCTCTATGAACAAAGGGCTTCATATCACTTTTTCTTCCTCTCTTCAAAATTCTCCATTAAATCTTAATTAAATCAGTCTACAGCTTTTAACTAGAGCCATGCATCCTCCTCAGACATTTATATGTTACAGGAAATTTAACTCATTCTCCATGGTTTCACAAGAGAAATCCAGCCAATGAGGCCACTTCTCACTCTTTTGTCCTGCTTAGGACTTTGACTCTCTCTTCACTGACTTCATGCTGCGTCTTCTCCACGTTCACTCTGTCCTTTTTCTCCTTACTCACAGAAGGATTAGTGCTCCTGAAGTTTCATTTTGTGCCAAAAAAAAACTTAACACACTTGCCCGGGCTGCAGATGGTCACGTTACCTCTGCCAGGCAGCAGCCCCTAGGATTTTCAAAAGCCATGGGGATGGGGGGAAGAGAACTTCAGCACGAGGGATCTCGGAGTGGCCTGGCTGGCGGATGCCTCTTGTCCATCCCCGGCTGGCCGGCAGCAGAAGCAAAGCCCGGCTGAGCCGAGCGCAGGCCCCGGGAGGGACCCAAGGCGGAGCAGGGCCAGCCCAGCCGTGCCCAGAGCTGCCATCAGGGGCTCGGCAGACATAAGCGGCAGCCTCCCCTCCCCGTCGCTGGCAGCTGGGTGCGGGGACAGGGGCCCCAAAGGGCCACACGGCAGAGCGGGACCGGCCCCGTTACCTGTTCCAGCTCAAGAAGGAAAAGGGCTGTTTCCTGGCATCTCCTGACTTTCAAGTCTCTGTGATCCAGAGGTGTATCCTTACATTTAATTGGCCAATCCGGCCATCGAGCTTAAAAGTCAGTCACTAATTGGTTTTTACCATCCATACTAAACCAACACAATGCAGTTAGTTAAAACAGAGGCCAGCAGGAGCTGGCAATTTAGAAATTTACTAAAGCAGGCCCTGAATCATTAAGAGAAAATGGGGAAATGATGGCATTATCTAAAAACAAACAAAACCCTCCAAACAAATAAACACCAAAAAACCCCAAAACAAAATACCCCTGCAACAGAGAAAATCTAAGTAGCAACTTAAAAAAAAGTATTAGAATATGTAGCAAGATCAAAAGCAGCTAGCAACTGTTGCAGAAAAACTTAAAAGAACAAAGATTTTTTAGTTTCAATGAAATATTGCTGTGGAGAAAGACACAGCATATCTAAGCTAGGCTTTCACGTGGACACAGAAGGTAACATATTGGTTCCATTTAAGAGCAGTAAAATTTCAGTAAGAACATCACATCAGGTTTTTGCCATCTA
>VWYO01027892.1:235-30425 GCA_013400275.1 Rhadina sibilatrix
AACAGCTGGCCCATTATCAGAAGGCACCCGCCCCCCTCCCCCAGAGTTACAAGACATAAAGATGAACATCTCCCCAACTGCTTTCAACAGATGAAATAACATACACATTTTTTTGGTTACATGACCCAAGACAACAGCATCGTACAAGCTATAGTGAAGACAATTAACTTGAGCCCAGCCAGTATCTGTACAGTACCATACTTTGACACGTACAATTCAAGGAATAGGTAGCACATAAACTAGTAGGATCTGCGTCAGTTTGCACTGACACTGGCATTTCTGGGAGTTTTTCTCCCTCCAGGAAGAAGGAAATAAGTTGGTAATTATTCACAGCTCAGCAAAGTCCCTTTCTGCCCTCACTAACAACGTGAATTGTGAACAATTTCCTTTGAAATCAATAAAGTTTGAAGGAATTGTAACAAAGCAAAAAGTGGAAACTTCTTTCATCTTCTGTGCTTTCTTTCCCACATCTTAGACTGCCGATCAGTGATCCTCAATCGGAACTACTGCTGCACATATGTTTTTGCATAAAATCTTAAAAATGTTTTAAAATACAATTGAGGGGTGTTAAACAAATACTTGTATCTGTTCCTAAGATTGCCTTAATTTCTATCCCTCATGTTTCATATAGGTCTAGCCACTAAATCTGCATGAAATTAAACTCTGGTGAAATGAGATAGCAGGTGCACTTCTCTGGATTCAGGGAAATCGAGTCAGGTCAGGACAGCATTGTACATTTTATTCTTCAGAAGATTTGTTTATGTGACCAAGAGCTATTTTCCTTTACTGAGTCACTTTAAATTAAATGTTAGATCACTTCTGTTCAATAGACACAGGAAAGAATATGTCTGAGAATATTATTTAATTCAGATCTTTCTTAATTCAAGACTTCTGGTAGCAATGGCAACCCAGAGATACATAGTACACCTGAAAGAAGAATGATTGACATTTAAATGTCATGTATTTAATCTGCCAGTGCTGACACACTTCAGAATTAAAATATATGGTCCTGTTACCTGTTCATGTTTCCTGAAAAACAGAACAGTGTCTGATATGCATCTGTAGAGCATCCACAGGCTGTAGGTTAGAGACAGCATCCATGTGCTCTCTGAAGGTAGCGTTGGGAATATCAACCCCCCGGCTCTTATTCTCTGAAGAGTTTCCTGTTTTCTGCAGGAGGAATAAGATGTATGTAAATGGCTGCTGCCAGTGCTGTTTCTTAACAGCATCCCTTCCAAATTGTAAAAAAATGTGCTGCTGAGATGGCGTGATCAGTAAGGTCTGCAGGCAGTCACATTTGAAGGCAGAGCAGCGGCTTTGTGTTCCAGCTGTGCAAAATGCTGTATCTGAAGGGTAGGGAGGGCGTAATGGTCATGCTCTTAGTCTGCTCTTTGCTTGCACAGGAATCCCAGATGTATGTTTTCTGTACCAAATCTTAGACTCCTAACCTTGCTCCCATTTAACCGTAAGTGCTCAAATTCTACTGGGAATGTGGCCTCTCTCTATCTGTAGACAGATATGTGTTACCAAGACTTCGGGTTTATAAAATATTTGTAGATATTTGGCTGCTCTTCTGTCTTGGTTTGGAAAGACAGGTATCAGCCAGGCAAAGCTGGAGTTTCCCTTAGAATGGAGAATGTAAACCCCTCACCCCCGCCAAATTATAATTTTGCAATTAAGGGCTGTCAGGCAAAGATTTGGGAATAGGAATAACAGTTCTTTACTAGGAGTATTAACAGTTCTTTACTAGTAGTAGAAGACAAAACCACCCAGCCAAACCAGCAAACAAACAAACAACAATTTTGGAAAACCCTGACAGAGTCAGGAGGGAATAACCTGACACCCTGTTGGTCAGGGTGTTGGAAGCAGTCCCAAAGTGAGTCCTCCTGGAGTGGCAGATGTGGTTCTGTNCCTACGGAAGCTGAGGCTCCTCTTTACAAAGTAGTCCTCAATACTGAATGTTTTTCCTTCATGAAAACTGTTGCTACTGCTACGTTTTCTGTGTGGAAGGCGTTTCATGTTGTAAATGTTGTTTTAGATAGAAATAGAAAATTGTGTTAGAAATACTTTGACAGGAATGGATTATTGTGTACCGTAGAGATATTCAGAATGTGGATTCAGCTGGTCTTCCTGAAAGAAGTGAAATGTTTCCAAGTTTTTATTTTGTCCTCGTCTTTCATAAAAGAGGTCTACCTGGTCACCTGTGGTGCTTTTGAAGTGCACCATTGTCTCCTCTTTGACCCAGCACTGTGTGACACCTCTCCCTAGCTACATCAAGATCTTCTAGAGAAACAGTTTCTCGGCCATGCGCTTCAATTCAGAAGAGACCTTTTAGAAACAGGTCAGATGTAGTACCAGCTTGAGCTCTTGGCTAGTGTGAGTCCTCTTCCAAGAGCAAAGTGGTGGGGGTGGCAGCGAGAAAATGGTAAACCAGGACAGTGAGTTGGATTCCAGGACACAAGGAAAGCTGCAGGGCTGCTGTTACCTCTGCTTGGTACTGTACAGACAATGGGAGATGGTGTTTGGGCCATATAATAATAGCTTCTGCCTTTCTTTGGGTTTTGTAGAGGCTGCCACCATTTTTTTTTTCCCATTTCCTGGGAATGGCCACTCTGTTGTTACCCTTCCACATTTGGAACCAGACAGCCTACAGGTCATGGAGCACCTGCTGATGCCTCAGACTCTGCACTGCTGATTAACATTTGTTTCCAGACCTTCATCACTAGGGAATTTTTACGCTTTAATAAGTAGCTGTCAAGTGAGAGCTAAAGAAAGCAAGTAAAAGGTAGGTTCAGCATGGGCTTCTTGTCTCAGCTGTGCTTAATTTAGCCCATATTATACACAGGGGTTGACTGGCTTGTTTTCTTTGCTGCTGTGAACATCCTGTGGCCTTGAATCAGGGTCAGGTTCTTCCTTGGTGTATAAACCACCTTCCCAGAGTCCAGGCTGATCTTAAAACTTGGGGCTTGCTGGCCTGCTAGAGAAGCCCTACTTCAGCCTGTCTTTGGCTTGGCACTTCTGTCCATGTGTCCTTCCCCTCAGTCCCCCAGAGATCGCAGAATTACAACACTGGAGCCTGGAGTCTTAATGCTGTTTGCAAGTTGTTTATTTCCAGACTTAACACCTTTTCCAGAGAAATCAGAAAAGCCATTTTGTGTTGAAGTAACCATGATCATTACTTACTAGCTCTTAATTACTGTGTTGGCTATTTTTTTCTCCCTGACAAATTAGTAGTTGTTATTTCTCTTCTTTTAGTGGAACAGTTCAGTATGTTATGAGAGTGAAAAGCAGCTGTTAGACATAAAAATAGAGGCAATTCATAAAGGCAGAACAGAATTCTTATGTTTTATGCACACAGATTCACCCACAGCACTGCAGACAGCATTTTCAGTTTTTGGTTGTGCCATCTCCTTCTTTCTTTACAATTTTTGCCATGCTTTCAGTTTTTCATGCTTTTTTTTTTTTTTTTTAAATCTGTAAAAACTACAGGTTTAAGATGCCCAGTGCAGATACTCTTTTTTTCCCTCATGCTATCGCTCTTGCATGTTGCTTCTGCTGTCTTGTCCTTCTTTGGATTTTATGTGCCTGTGTGGAGACTGCAAATTTGGAGAGGGTGTACTCCTAATACTGTGCAGTGCTCATTTCCTCTAGCTGCAGTGACTGCCATCCCACACAGCAAACCCCACACAGAATCACAAAGGTGCTGTGTCTGTGGGCTGAAAGGGAGGCTGAAACACTTGTTGGGGAAGATGATACCTCTGTGTAGCAGTTTTGAGGAAGGAAACTATCAGTTTCAAAGGCATATATGGGTTAGACCTCATAGTGTGTTGCCAGAATTAATGTGATGAGCACAGATAATGTGTAGCTGTTTACATGGTGACTTCACAACTGAGATTTGGGGGAAAGATTAGTATGTTCTAAGCAGCAGAGTTCCTGTTTTGTAGTGTATGATATTCAACTGTGTTGAATATTATTTCTCATTTTTTTTGAGAAAAAATTATTTCTCATTATTCTCTCTCTGCCTCTCAGCTGTCATATCTTTAATCTTTGTGTGGTTACAGAACAAATGATCAGTCTGGTGAGTTCAGTTGCAGAAAATATTTGTTCTCACAAAAGCAAGACTAGAGTATATACCTGATGGCCAGAAAACAGGGTTTAAATATCAATCAGTACCTCAATTTCTCCACTATTGCATGGGAATAATTTGATTTTACTTCATAGCAGTATTCTGAGATTAGTTAGTTTATTTGCCTTGTTAATACAAAACCGTGACTTGTCAAATCTTGTCATTGTTGTGATATCTGAGGTTCAGGCAGCAAGAGCAGTTGCAGTTGCAGCACAGGATGACCTCTGCTTCTCCACCTGAACTCTGTACTTGCCTGCTGTGGCTATTGTGAGAATTGCAAGGTAGTCCATTTACCTGTCTAGCAAACATAATTTTCTTTTTTCTTTATTTTTTTTTTCTTTTTTGTCCTTCCTTGAGCAACATTTAAATTTTTTTTTTTCTTTGGGAACATCTATGAACTACGTATGCAGTTGGCACTTTAAATCTCTGTGGATATATACCTTAGGACCCGACATTTCAGGGCTTAGCTTTTCGATGACTTGGAAGAAGAAAATTTCACAGTTCATGCTTGTGGCCATGCAAGTTATTCTCTCAGGGGTTCTGACATACCTTGATACATCTGAAAGCTTTTTGTTGCAGTTTTGATACCAGGTAGAGAAAAACATCTTCATAACCAGCTCGGTCTGTCTAGTGTACAGCTCCCACATTGGAAAATTTAAGGCAGATAATGCAAATACAAGGTTGAAATGAATGAAGTTTTTAGGGAAATGTAGGTGCAGAGGCTGTGTAGTTCCAGAGAGTGGTTTCTCTTTGTGTGTAATCCAGCCTAGCCCCTGACTGCTGCCCAAAGGCAGCTTTTTCATTACCTCCTGGTAAAGAGAGGTATATGGCTATATTAATGCACTTTCACTTCCTTCAGTGCCTTGATTTGCTAGAGAACTGGTGATTATGGCTACACAGTTGTTAGATGCAGTACAAGGGAGAGATTAAATAGGTTGCTGGTTCTTGGGAACAGTGAGAGTGATGAGGGGAGAGAAGGGGGAGTCTCTTGTTGGTGGCAGCCCAGTGTTTACGTCAAATTAACCACAGTACAAACTGCTCACTTGGGTGTCTAATGTTTAGTCATCTATGAGATCTTTTAGTAGCACTGTAACTCATTGCCCTTGCTCACTCATCTCCCCTGTCAGTCAGAACATTTCATTCTCCCTCGGTTTTAGCTTGCCTTGCCTCATCCGTTGTATTTATATATTTGTCATTGCAGACATAGCTGTATGCCATACACATTCTCATAGAGAAAGCCATAAGCATCTTGCCTTGCTCCCCTGTGGTCTGGTTTGGATTTCATTAGGCATGCACCTTCTGGTTCCTCTGATGGCTGAGATGTGATGCCTGCTGTAACATCTGCTCCTTCAGACTGGTGTCTTTATGCAGAGAGCACGTTCAGACGATCTCTCACTGTCATGCTGCAGCAGCAGGACCAGGCGTGTCCTTGCTGCACATAGACCAGTTAAGGATTCAGGAGCAGTGCTCCCACTAGGCACTGGTTACAGATGTTAGGGTGAGAATTAGCTATCAGAAAATAGTCGTAGCCTTAATATTAATCACTGTAGGGCAGCAGTGCTGGCATTATGACTTCCAGCTACTTGTGTTTGTAAAGCAGGTAATTGTGATAACTAGACACACACGTGAAAAGAGAACTGGGAAAGGAGAAGGCATATGTTACTGACATGCTTTGGATTTGCCTGCCTATAATTCTGCTGAGAATGAGATGGACTTCCTGAAGATAATGTGTACTAGTGAGAGATCTGGCTGGAGCCTTGAATGTAAGATTGAATAGATTCTGTAACCAACTGAATCCAACCTATTTCTGATCAACTCTTTTGTGGTAATCTACTTGGTAAATGTATAAATCTCCACAGAGAAATCGATGATATTGGGAGATAGTTTTAGACACCTTCCTTTTAATTATTAGATGCTTTTCCAATTTGTGACCACACTATAGGTAGTGAACCACCATCTCTCCACTTGTTCTTGCAAAAACATATTCCTTTACATTAAACGCTTGCTCTTCCTTTTGCAGTTTTATCAGACACAAGCTACACTTTGTTTTTGCTTGGCCTCCCCAGTTAGATCCTTCTATCTCATTGTTCAGTTTGGAAATGACTGCAAAAAGCCTGGTACTTGACGTCTTATTTCAGGCTGAAAAATAAACTCTGATCTTTGTGCTTTGGATTAGTGTGGTTTCTTGTTTTGGATTATTTTGCTAGGACCTGTTAAATTGGTAGTAAGTGTGTTAACTGCACCTTTGACGAGTGTATATGATTAAAAGAGACTTCTAAATGAGAGGGTTGTAACTGAAAGACATAGCTTCTTGTTCATGGCTGCATTTAATTTATTCTGCTCAGTTTGAAGGAATTCAGTGGTTCCAAAAGCAGCAGCCATTAATATAGCATTTTAGTGTTTGCATTTTTGTTGAACCATCCATTCTTAGTATAAGCAAACAGTGTAAATGCAGGAACTCGATGTTCCCTGACATTGTGTAATAGTCTTGTTTGTTGGACTTGGTTGTTCCATTGTAAGGGCTAATTTATAATACTGTTTAATATATTGTAGATTCACATACAGTAGAGGTGGAAGCAACAGCCTGTGAGAGAAGTTTCTCAGTGCTTTAAAGATAGTATGTCTTGCACAGGGTTCTGCTAATAAAAACTGGGTTAAAAAATCTATTGTGGTGATTAAGGGCATGGCTGTCCTTTTATATAAAAACTGGAAATGTTAGGATAAAATTAAAACAAGTGTAAGTATGTAAGAATACTTGATAATCTATGTAGTTCATTTTCTGACATTGGTAGAGAGTCTCAATACATGGAGTGTAAGCACAGCTCCAAAATGGCTGTGGAAGTCCTTTTTTCACAGGACTAAAAAAAAAGTTAAAAAATTCTGCACTGGCATATTTTTTCTTTCGGAGTGTATTTTGTTCTTGCGTCTCTAATACACTATGCCTAATAGGCCTATACTTGAATTTATATTTACAGGTTACCAGCTTCTACTTTGCATATTAAAGCGTGTAATGTACCCAGCTGCAGACTGGGCCCTCAGCCAAGACTCATTTCACATGTGTGTATATCTTTCTGCAAGGGAGTGCCTTCATTTTCTCAGTGCATGTCTTCAGATTAGAGTTTCTATGTGACACAGATGTATTCTTTCTAACTTCAGCGACTTGCTTATACAGATGCTCCAATGAGTGGAATTGATTGGAAGCTGTGTTTTTTAATACAACTCTCTAAATTTCTTGGATTATTATAGCATTTTATTCTTTCCTGTGTTTTCTGTCTCATATTTGATGCTGTGATGTTTGATTATGTGAACAGTGAATGTTCAAAATAAGCTGTTTTTCTCCATGCATTCTCTTTTCAACTGTTCTGTTTTCTTCATGGGAAAAAAAAAAAAATCTGTTTTCCCGTCTCTGTATTTCAGAGAAAGCAAAGAGTTGGAAATCTCCTTTTGTGTCTTTCAGATTCCTGCATTAAATCAATATGTGCTCTTGCCTTTGAAAGCCATGATTTCTAGACTGTTTATTGAAGTAGGACCATTTAGACTGTCATGCTATATCATATGGTGCAGTTGCTGCAGTTTTTCTTTCAGTTCTGCATTGCTGTAATGAAGATAATTTAGCATTGTTGACACAGTGTATACTTCTGTTTGAGTTTTGTCAATAATATATTTCCATGTGTAGAATGATTCATTAAGAAAGGAATTTTAATAATGCATGGAGAAGGTAGGGGTTCTGCTAATGAACAGACTCCAAAGTAACAAAACCAATTATTTAGCTAGGATCCGTTTTAATGTGTCTGTAAGTAGGCAAAATGTTGAAGTTGTTTGGAACTCTGGGATGATCATATTAAATAGCCTTAATAGCTTTGCACTAATATAATTCAGTTATTATGGAGACAGTGGGGTTTGAGTTTTGTGCTTGATTTCCTTACTTGAACAATACAGCCTACGTGGAGAGTCTTAGGGGATATATCTCCTGTATCCTCAGGTTGTGGTGAGTTTCCTCTGGTTGCACTAGCATTATTCCTATTATTCTTATTCTTATTCTTATTCTTATTCTTATTCTTATTCTTATTCACTTATAGTCAGGTGGGGGTTGGTCTCTTTCATCAGGGAGCAACTGACAGAATGAGAGGACAGGCTCAAGGTGAACAAAAGGAAATATAGGTTGGATATTAGGAAAATGTTTTTCATGGAAAGAATAATAAAGTACTGGAATGGTCTCCTTGGGGAGGTGGTGGAGTCATCATCCTTGGATGTGTTTAAGAAAAGACTGGATGTGGCACTCAGGACCATGATTTAGTTCAGGTGTTGTGGTTGGGTTGGACTCGATGATCCTGGAGGTCTCTTCCAACCCAGTCATTCTATGTGATCTGTGTTGTTGCTGTTATTGTTGTTGTTGTTGTTATTATTATTATTATTATTATTATTATTAACCACTGGCACTTAAATGGGAATTGTTATTTCTGTGTTCTAGTATGAATTAGGAAAAGAGGGAGAATATTAATTTAATATAGAAGTCTGTGTGTTCTCTAATGAGGCTCGTGCATCTCACCCTTGTTAGTGCTTGTGTGTAAAGACTCTTGAGTATTTGGAAGTATAACCCAGGGAGGATTTTAATTGTCAAGTGCAGTTTTCAGCCAAATTTTGGTATTTTCTCCCATGAAGAGGCAAAAAGGTCCCCTGTTACAGTGGTGCTGAGGTAAATCTTAGATGAACTGACTTAACTGAGGGGATGGAGCAGTACTAGGCCTTCCTCACAACAACTTAGGTCAGCCCTGCTTTGCCAGATAGCTACCTTGTTTTGTTTTTCAGTCATTGACATTGACTGACAACTCATGGAGGACTGCTCCTACTTGCCTGACAGTTTTTATTGTAGAGAAATAGTCAGGCAAAGCCATTACACTTCTTTTCACTGTTTAGTCTCCAGTTGTATTAGCTACTGTAGTGAAGTTTTATCGGTGATTATCTGCAGGAGCTTGAAAAGATCGTCTTAGTGCCTCCTACCAGGGCACAGAATGTGATGGCTGAATTTTATGGCTGTCACCTCACCTCTAGGTCATGCATCCTAGCAGGATGGAAAATTATTGAAAGGTCTGGATAAGTTATCTGTCCAATACATGTAAGTGAACCTACATTAAAGTCAGAAAACGCACATCATTATATGTCTTGTGAATTTGCCAAGTCCTGGTATGGCCATTCTCTTCCTGTTTACCTTCAGCAACTCACATCTAAATCCACAAATTTTCATCCAGTTTTGCTGTGTATTTGCTGTTCATGTAGTAAGAGACCTTGATTGAATAGGGTTGTAGCTTTGGATAGTTAGTCTTGAAATATATGCCTATGCAAAACACAGGGAGCCCCCTTTTTGCTGGAGTTAATGCTATTGAAGAAGTGTTTTATTTAGATTCTTCATAATAAAATTCACTTAAAGTGCTTTTTAATAATAAATTGTCTAGTTATAAAAGTTTGTAAACATTTCAGTTCAGATACTGGCCTAATATTATGTCTTGTCTTCCTTACTGTGTTGTTGGCAAGGAAATGATGAAGCAAACAAATGATACTGTTCTGGTGACCCCTGGACTTTTACTGCTACACCCTTTGTGCTTGGTCTACCGGCAGCTGAAGGCAGCGAAGTTTAAAGGCACTTTGCCTCCTGTGAGACTTCTGCACATTTTATCCCTCTGGAGTTCCTTTTGTTATCTCTTTACAATGAAATGTGGGGTTGGTTGGCTGGTTGGTTGGCTGGTTGGTTGGTTGGTTGGTTGGTTAGTTGACTGGTTGGTTGGTTAGTTGGTTGGTTGGTTAGTTGGTTGGTTGGTTGGTTGGTTAGTTGGTTGGTTGGTTAGTTGGTTGGTTGGTTGGTTGGTTGGTTAGTTGGTTGGTTAGTTGGTTTGTTGGTTTGTTGGTTGGTTAGTTGGTTGGTTGGTTAGTTGGTTNGGTTGGTTAGTTTGTTGGTTGGTTGGTTGGTTGGTTGGTTGGTTAGTTGGTTGGTTGGTTGGTTAGTTGGTTGGTTGGTTGGTTAGTTGGTTGGTTGGTTGGTTGGTTGGCTGGGGTGATGAATCATGTGTGAGAGTGTCTGACACTGTATTAAATATGGGATGCGTGCTCTGTTCAGGCTGCAAAGGACATGAGTTTCCTCAGCTCCTGTTTCCACGATTCACTAAGGCTATATAAATACATTTCAGCTGTGAGGTATTTACCATTTTGATTTAAAACTCATCTGCATAAAGGGTATGTTTCTCATGGAATTTTTTGTTCTTCTGGAGACATGATTTTCTGTGGTTAAATAAATGATGGGGAGTTTTAAAATCCATTCCATTTTGCACAATAAACTACAGCCTTTTTACAGCTCTGTGCAGATGAGAGAAGAAATGGATGTAAAGAGAAGGTGAGAAAATAAAATGCAGAAGAAAATTGGAAAGAGGAAAAGAATCTGATACGCAAATCAGTAAGAAAGACTTCACAGGGTAGTGAGGGAAAGGAAAATTTGACAGTCTCACTATAGTAGAATGAAATTAAGTTTGTCTGTATATTACTAAGTGATTAAAATAACAAAGAAAAAATTACTAAAGCAATATTAAAGCAATGCAATTTTAAGTGCAGGAATCCTTAGCAAAAATAATTTTTATAATTTAATAAGTAAATGTGTACTTTAAAATCATAAATGTGAACTATTAAAAAATGCTTTGGAAATCTTCTCTTTCTGCAGAACCTTTAAACTTCTATTTGGATGGCCAGCAGTGGTTTTGTAATGTTATTTTGTATTTGAAATTCAGACTTTAGAAACTGTCAAATTAATGCCACCAGATTTTACTTTTATGCTGAAAGTATAGTAACTTACACATTTTTAAGTTAAAAGTAGTCCTGAATTTATTGCCATTTTATGGGTATTTTTTGCAAGTTAGAAAAGCAAATTGGCATGGAATATGAATGTATTTTTTCAGGCTTCTCAGTCCCAAGAATTAAATGGGTAGGAGACGTAAAAAACAAGTGTTCTTCTGTTTGCTGGCTGAAGGTTACAGAGGCCCCAGGTTGCCCAGGCAGGCTCAACTGGAATTCTCATCAAACCAAATGTTGCACTTCATCTAAACATCCTGCTTTAACTGGGGGAGAGGGACAAGATTTTTTTTTTTTTCTTTTAATCTTAAAAATAATCTCCAGCACCCTGACAGGATTGTGTGCCGTGTTTGCCAATGGGTTCTTCTGGTTTTCTTTCCGATGACTTCCCCCCTACACACACCTTTTCTTCCTATTAGTCATTGTGAAAGACCCGTCAGCAAAGATGTTTCTGCCTGACTTATGACCTCACCATATCTGCATGGGGTATCAAGGGTGAAAAGTTTATCTCTCTGCAAAGGAGGTAACTAGCTATCACAGAAAGGACAGGATTGTCATCCTGATCAGTTTGAAATTGAAGAGATGAGAAATAAGCCTTTCTCCATTCTTGTTTGTGTTAGGGAGTAGGGCACGAAGGGATTAAAAAACCCTCTGAGACAAGGACGTGCAGATCTTTCTTATTCAGCAGGAGGGTTCTCTGTTCTGACCTGCCCTTAAAAGAAATAAAGTACAATACAATACCTTGAAAGAATGATAAATCTTTAAACCCTGTGCAGACAAATAGTGTTCTTCAGTGATATATTGTTTTGGAAGTTCTCAACTAAGGAGAGATTTGTTACGCCTGCAAGTATTTCAGATGAGTTATGACTACTCATGACTAATACGAAATCTGAATCCCAAATGAGGAGATAGTTGGACAGTGGTCCAGTGACACCAAGCTCTACCAATCTTCAGAAAATAGTTGTCTCTTGTTTAGTTGAGGATAAGTGTCTAATTATTATTTTTATACTGCAAACTCAAACAGATATGGAGAGTGTATGGTCTGTTTATAACTACAGATTTACATGGTGGATGTGTTCCATTTATTGTGGCTTTATTCCTAATCCTGGGAGATACACAAAGGGTAGTTTCTTCTGTAAGGTCAATGTAGGATAGTAACTCATACTAGATTTTCTTGGTTTAGGACTTGCATTTGTCAAGATGTCAGAAATGAGAAGTTTCACCAGGAATAGTTAGCCTCCATATATGACAGCTGTCAGTGCTTTGACTGTGTCAGGAGTTTCAAGAACATCATGGATGTGTTGGAAATGCAGTGAACAGAAAAGCTTTGTACTTCTGATGCGCTGTTTTGCAGTTTGGAACCTCTCAACTGCCTCTGTGTTGTTTTTTGTTGGTGGTGGTGTTGTGTTTTTTTTTTTTTTTTTTTTTTTGTTTGTTTGTTTTGTTTGTTTTGTTTTTGTTTGTCTGTTTGTTTTGGTTTTTGTTGGTTTTTTTTTTTTTTTAGTTTTTTAGTTTTGTTTAGTTCCTTCATCATATCACACACAGACATCAGTCAGTCTGTTTGGTGTTACCCACTTTTAGGACTGCATAGAGTAAGAAGTCTCTAGGTTATTCTCATGTTGAGAAGTCTGGGAAGTAATCTATGGATATGTATTTGGTAGTGACTTGAAAGAGGAAGAGTATGAAAAGGCATCTTCAGATCTGTGCTCAGATCAGCAGTCACTGGGCTGAGGAGTTTTTGCACACAGGAGACTGATTATTCTGTCTACATCTTTAGGGCTGCTCACACAAGTGCTCTATGAAAGCAGTGCTCTTTTGAGTGTACCTGTGGTTGCTTCTGAACATTTTTGTCTCTGCCTGAAAGCACCTGTCCTCTCTCTTTGTATGATCAGACTTTGATCTTTCCCCCTTGTAAGTGTAAAAGCATAGGCTGAAGGACTGTACTATCTTAGATAGAGAGCTATGAACCATGTCAAATATTTGTTATTGGAACAGGTTTAGCTGGATGCTTGTGTTTTCAGTGGTTCTAACAGAGAATGGACTTGGTGCTGTGTAATGTTTAAACTTGAATAAATAAGTAAGTTTGTCTAGTAAGTAAAGAGGGAACATGGGAGGGAATTCCTGAGTTGACACAGACAGCCTTATAAAGTAGTGACTTTGCAACATAGCAAAGCCCTATAGAAAATTGTCTCAAAGTAATGAGGCATTTCAGTTAAATAATGTATATTCATATTTCATTGAAAATGAGCATATATGGCTTCCCTCTTAAGCTAAGAATAAGGCAGATCTTGATTTATGTTTACTTACAAGGCATGGGATAGGACCTATTAGGGTAATCTGAATTTGGATAGCCTGCTCTATGGAGAGAGTAACTTTGCCTCTTGCCTCGCCCAGAAGTATTTATTTTTTATGCTTGCTGCTTCCATGGTGGCAAAGAACAAAGTGTACAGCACCTGAAAGGTGGCTGTAGTCAGGTGGGGGTTGGTCTCTTTCTCCAGGCAGCAGCTGACAGAAAGAGAGGACATGGTCTCAGGCTGCATCAAGGGAATTATAGGTTGGATATTAGGAAGAAGTTTTTCACGGAGTGATTAAGTACTGGAATAGTCTGCCCAAGAAGGTGGTGGACTCACCATCCCTGGACATGTTTAAGGGGAGACTGGATGTGGCACTTGATGCTGTGATCTAGTTGAGGTGTTGGGGCTGGGTTGGACTCGATGATCTTGAAGGTCTCTTCCAACCTACACATTCTGTGATTCTGTGATTCTGTGATTCTTTGATTCTGTGATTCTGTGATTCTGTACTGGCCCACCCCTCGTCAGGCCTTGTCCTCTCGTCTGTGGCAGCAGGGAGGCACCCAGGAGTGAGGACAGAATGGATGCTCAGATTGTGGGATTCAGCGTGGCTCCCTGGGTTCTGCTGCAGGGATCCTGCATGCTGGAGCTGTGTAATAACAGAGGTGCTGGAGAGAGAGCAGTGCCCAGTCCCTCTTACCACCCCAACCTTTCACAAAACCTCTTGTTTTTCTGTCACCCCTTACAACTCACTAGAATTTTATTACAGTCACTGCAGGATGAATGCTTTGCCATTGCTGGGAAAGACTCTGTGCCTGTGCTGCTGAGAAACCATGAGTCAGCTTGCTCAAGGGAAGGAGGAGGAGGCAAGGAAATCTCCTTTTATGATGAATCTTCCCACACTTCCTGCTGTTTCTGTTTTGGGCACACTGGTTCAGAAGCTGTGGGCTGTTTTCTGCCTGGCTCTCAGTGTGTGAAAATGGTTTCTTCCCTAAGAGGGATCACCTACTTGTCCTGATATGAGGTGACAGTATCCCACGCCTTTCCCCATCTAGAACAAAAGGGATAATCTCTCATCTCCACTCGAAGCGAAGCATAAGTGTGATGGGGGGAATAGGACAGGAGAAAGCCCTTACTGAGCTCTGTAGAATTTGAGTCCAGCAACGTTAGAGAGATTTTCTGAGTCACTCTTTACTCTGAGAGGCTGCTGTTTAGTCTAATCCTGTGGGATAAATATATTCTCATTAAATTCACAGGGACTCACATCTAACTTAACTAAGGCGTGACTGGACTCACAACACTAACAGCAAAGAGATTTTTGCAAATAACTTACCATACATTTGTGGAGGTTATGCGGTAAAAACCCCCACTTCTGCCTCTGCTTGGAAGGTGAGCAGAACAGTGCTGAAACGGTTTTAATATAATATGATTCTGGATAAAAATGATGACAAAGAGGTAACAAAACAGTGCAGTTCACTTGCTTGAGACATCTTGCTAGTGCTTCAATTATATTTCATGCTCGAGTTGAGAGCTGCTACAATAGTGACAGAAGGAGAAAAATAGAATTGCTTCATTTCTTTTCTCCCACCCACGGATGTTTCTCAGTGTGGAAAATGAGTCATCAAGAAGAGGTATTTTTACTTTGCAACAGACATTAGAGAAATGTTGATCTTCAGGCAAACTGTGTGTCAATTGATCTACTAGGCAAGAGGTCTGATCCTGCTTGCACAGATTTTATTTCCTTTGGAACCACTGTGAAGTCACAGCAAGAAGCAGCCAACAAAAGTGCCCCAGAATTCACAATCAGCTCAGGTGTGGCTGCCACTGTGGCAGCTGTATGACCTAAGGACTGTGCCAGGGTGCTGGGGTATGAGTCTGCTTTGATGAACTGGGGTAGATCCTCAGCTACTGAGGCTGATGGTCCCAGGCCCCTCTGCAAGCACAGCCCCAGCCCATTGGCAGTGACATGATGGGCTGCCAGGACAGGGCCTGCTTGCCAGCTCGGCCTCAGCTCTGTCGGATAGGGCCAGGGACATCTGTTACTTTTGGAGATGTAGACTGACATATTGCAGCTTTCAAGAAGTTTTTCAGAAGTCTCCTGTCACAACTGAAAAGTTAGCATCGACTAAATCATGAGGTGGCCTCTTGGTTTGAGAATATAATCAGCTGGGATGTCTGGAGGTGCTGCCATTTGCCATCTGAGAATTTGAGCACTAACCTACTTTTAGTTTGTATCTTATTTTGGAGTGCAAGACTTCAATATAGTGTGTAACAAACGTAAGGATTTTATCTGTCATTGTCAAAGCCTTTTGCAGAAGGGGAAGAGGAAACTTGAGGCTCAAAGCCATGTAAAGGAGTTAATCAAATTCATCTGCAAAGCGCAGACCTCATCCTCATTGTTTCTCACTACACCACACTTTTATTCCTCTAAGCACTTCAAAGGTGCTGATGGCCCAGAGGAATGTAAAGCAAGAAACCTGCAACCACAAACCCGTATTTCTCACCCCTAAACTAGTATTTATCACCCAAAACATGTTTTTCTGGCAAGCTAGTGTGACTATTGAATTAATGTTTTTCCCTTTTACTACTTTGTACTTTCGTTAGCATTTACTCTCAGTAAGTTTGCATACATCTGGAGAGCTTTCTGTTGTCCTGTGTAGGGTTTGCATGGCCAGGCTTTGGTAGCAGGCGGGCTAATAGGGGTGACTTCTGTGAGAAGCTGGCAGCAGCTTCATCTGTGTCCAGCAGAGCCACTGCCAAGTGGCTGCCAGATGAATCTGTGCTGCTCAAAGGTGGGCCTGTAAGAAAGGGCGTTAACGCCTCTGTGATATTTAAGAAGGG
The DNA here is from genome assembly GCA_013400275.1 of Rhadina sibilatrix. NCBI lineage: Eukaryota > Metazoa > Chordata > Aves > Passeriformes > Phylloscopidae > Rhadina > Rhadina sibilatrix. The sequence goes on from VWYO01027892.1 coordinate 16,328, forward strand.
GGAAAAAAGTTATTGCACAGATGTAATTGCAGCCAGAAAAGAGAGGAGTTAGAAGGTGTGAGAAGAACAGCTCTGCAGACACCAAGGTCAGTGGAGAAGGAGGGGCAGGAGCTGCTCCAGGCTCCAGAGCTGAGATTCCCCTGCAGCTCGTGGTACAGACCATGGTGAGGCTGCTCTGCCCCTGCAGCACAGGGAGGTCCATGGAGGAGCAAAGATCCACTTGCAGCCCCTGGAGGAGACCCAGGCCAGAGCAGGACAATGCCTGAGAGAAGGCTGTGACCCCATGGGGAAATTCTACAGGAGCAGGGTCCTTGCAGGGACCTGCAGACCCACGGAGAGATGAGCCCACACTGGAGCAGGTTTCCTGGTAGAACTTGAGACCCTGTGGTGATCACACACTGGAGCAGCCTGCCTTTGAAGGACTGCACCCCATGGAAGAGTGATTCATGTTGCAGCAGTTTGTGGAGAACTGTTGCCCATGGGATGGACTGATGGCAAAGAAGTTAATGGACAATTATCTCCCATGGGAGTGACCCATGCTGGACCAGGGGAAGGACTTCTGTCCCTCAGCAGTGGCAGGAGCAACGTGTGATGAACTGACTGTACTCCCCATTTCCTGTGTCCCTGCACCACTGGGGAGGAGGAGGTAGACCCCAGTAAGGAGGGAGAGGTGGAGGGAAGGTGGTGTTAATTTTATTGCTCTGGTTTTCAGTTAATTTCCCCAGTGCGAGTCCGTTTTGCCCATGATGGTATTTGGTGAGTGATCTCTCTCCCTTACTTATCTCATGAGCCTTTTGTTACATTTTCCCTCCCCTCTGCACTTGCGGAGGGGAGCGATGGAGAGAGGTATTGGTGGGCATCTGGCATCCAGCCGTGGCTAACTCACCATGATAACTGATCTTTGGAGGTTTGTGAGCTGTGAGGATTGTAGTTAGGATATCCTTAACCATGCCTTGGTGGCTATATGCTTTTTCATTTTTGGATACCACATAGGGAGATGACACTGACTTGTGTAAATCCAGCACAAAGACTGTCTGCCAGTAGTTGTCAGTTGTGGTAGCCTTCCAAAGGTGAGGCCCACACAGCTCGATGTCCCTCCTGGTAGGGAGGTTGGGCATGTATTCCCAACAGACAGGACATTCATCTACATCTCTGTATGAGCGTCCCCCATTCTGCTCACCAGCTAGGCCAGCTTGCTGCTCGTGAGGGGCTTGCTGCTCATGTTTACCCAGTGCAGGGCAAGGAAACAACAGTTCTGGTGGCATGGACCAGCCTTTTTATTCCCTTGTCCCTCTCTCTTCCCATGCTTGTTGCTCTTACCCCGTCCCTCTGTTTTGTTGCCTTCCAGACCACCTTTGCCCACCTTTGGTCCTTACCATTGTTAGACTTCAGAAGTTCCCAAGTGCATTTCCCAGGAGCCTTGTAAAGTGTCCCCTACTTTGGCAGTAATCTTGCACTTGGGAAGATACTGCAGGAAACACCCTCCCACTGAACCCCCCCGTGTTGGGTGTCAGCCCCCAGCCCTGGAGCCTGCTTGGCTCAGCCGTGGCTCCCCTGGGACTCCCGTGGTCAGACCAGGCTGTGCCCTGCCTTCACTGATGGGTGTCACTGTCAGTGGAGATCCCCACACAACTTACCCGCAGCCCGAGGGCAGTGCCCAGAATCCCCATTTCCAACAGATCTTGTAAAAACTTCCCCACCCCCAGGGAGCTGCATGTTGCCACCAGTGGCTTCAGTTCTAGATCTTGTCATAGGTGTCCATGGTGTGTGAAAGCTGTGGAGATCTCCCTCAGCTGCTGAGTTATATTGACTCATGAAGCTCTTTCTATATGTTTTTATCTGTCTATTAATAATTTTACTTGCATTTTTTTCGTAGGCAGAACTGAACTTCTTGAAGCCTTGTGTCAATTTATTTAAATTAAATGTGATTCGAGTGCGAAGTGATTTGGAAAAATCATAATTTTTTTTCCTTTTTCTTTGGCAAGATCTCTTAATGGATTGTAGAGCAGACAGCTCACTTGCATGTCTCGTGCTGGATTTTCACTTACTGAAGCATCCCCTTGCCTGACTGATCCTCTGTGAAGATTTGTAACCACATGGAAGCCACTCCATAGTTTTTCCCTATGGAAATGGATATCAGGGCTCCCATTGGGTTTAGGAAGAGCTCTATTTAGAAACGTAATTGCTAGGTATTCCCACTTTATACTGCTCTCCATGCCTTTTCAGTCCCACATGTTCTTTGAGTTAAAGCATACCCTCTCCATGCCCCTCTGTTGCAGAAGAGGGGCTGGCATGTTGATCTTAGTTCTTTCTTTAATAAAGGAGGTTCATTTGTGTTAATGGATTTGAAAGAAGAGGTGCAAACAGGGCGACAAAACAACTTTTGCCTTAGAATTCTGTTTTTCTGTGGGCAGAAGATCCACTGAGGTCACTGAAGTGATTGCATGACACTGAAAAGAATGGAGTCCTGTGTTAAATACTTCATATGCCTAGACCTTCAGGTACACATGAATCAGCTGCACCCTTTTTTTCATATTCAGATTTAGGTTTAGACTGTAGTTTCTGTTGGCACAAATACAGCTCAGTGGAAATACATTGTGAGAGTTGCCTATGTTGCCTATGCTTGCCTACTTTATTAGGCACATTTACAGTATGCTGCATTTTTGTTTCTCTTCTGATCTAATATAGTAAAAATAGTACATCAAATTAAATTAGCTTCATTTTATACTTACTCAGTAGTGGATGTAATGTCTTGCAGGATCTGCTTTTTATTTTTAAAACAAATCAAACAAATGAAACAGAGTTATTTCCCAGTAATTTCATTTCTTTCTAATTATAATTTTCAGAGGCAAGTGGTTTTGATATTAGAAAGATGTAGTATGCATTATGCTGATGTTCATTAGGTTAGAATGACATGGTGAATTCACAGAAGGGGAGGGACGACAAATTGTTTGAGAGATTGAATTTGAATTACCGTAATTTCTCATTAAAGCCTGGATTCATTAGTGAAGTATATCAAACAAGAGCAATTTTGTTTCTCACATTTCAGTGTGATCTCTGTTGCAAAGAATGTTTTCAAAAGAAACAGAAGAAATTCTATAAAGCAAAGGATTTGTTTGTCTGTAGATTAAAGTCACATAGCTAGCTCTGTATGATCTTTTTCTTTCAATTTTGCTTGCCAATTTCCTACAGCATTGCTACATCTGTGAGCTCTGCCTTGGCTTTGCTGCTGCTGTAGAGCTTTTGGCCATGTTGGGATGGTGGCTGTGGAAGTGTGCTCAGGTTCAGTAAAATCTTGCATCATTGCATTGTCCCAATTATAAGAGATATAGCTAGCTATACCTCTTCTCCCAAAGGAATGACTTCTTGGACCCATTGTCTCTTAGGCTATTTACAGACATAACATTAGTAAAATTTAAGGCTTTGAAAAAAGTCTAAGTGATTACTACAGATGTGGTTCTCTTTGCAGACAGTTTAGCAAACGTGAGGACAGTAAAATCGCTTTGCTTTGAGAAGCAATGGCAGTTGCATGATCAGCTGCCATGACCTGATGTCTAGTGGAAATTTGGTAAAAATGTATAGTGTTCCAAAGGTAAAGCTCAAAGTCTTTATTTTATTGAAAATGCAGTCGCTTTCATGTGAAGCTTTTTACTCTTTTGAAAAGTGGAAGTGGCAGGGCTTTGCAGTGTGCAGAGAAGCAAAGCTGTGTTGTCTGTATTACGTGGATTTTCATTGCATGACGCATTCACAGTTGAATATACCTAGCTAAAGTAGGCACATGGTAGATGTAATATTCTTCGTGTGTATCTGATGACTTGAAAAACTGTAGCAAAAACTCACTCAACCTACCTATTGGGAAACAGGTAGTAAATCACCTCTTGGGATTGAAAGTAGCTGTATTTGGCAGGAGACAATCAATGTGAAAGACTGATAACCTGTGGATAACAAGTCTTGCTGTCATTGAATAATGTCCTGTGAGGAAGGACGGTTTCTCTCTTGTACCTGTGATAGAAGAGGTCTTTTGTTATCTACCACAGGCTATCTGTGGAGCTTACATGATTCAGTATCATTGCTGAGTATTTGTTTCCCACTCATAAAACAGAACCATCCAGGAAAATACCTGCAATATCAAGCCCAATCAACAACACAGCACTGCGGAGCTTACAGCCAGATCACATTCCATGTGCCACATCCATGGGCACCCTACACTCCCCCCAGAGATGGCAGACCCACCATCCCACAGGGCAGCCATGGCTTTCCCACCAAGGCATTGTCCTGGCACCTTTGACAGTGTTTTCACAAGTGCAGAGGTCCAGAGAGAATGCAACTGAGAGCAAGAGCAGGAAGTATGTCCTGTGGTGGTCCAGTGTCCACCAGCTACAAAAGTTGGGAGGAGGGAAGGAATTATTTATTTCTTTCCCTTTGACTCAGAGTTTTGAATCTGAGTAACTCAGGGTGAAATAGTGATGTATGTGGTGGTGGTTGTAGTTTGGGTTTTGGGGGTTTTTTTTGTAAAGCTTGAAATTTATTTGCTTTTACTACTAACTCCATTGATATTAAACGTTGTTATTTAAAGTTTTTGATCTGACTGAGTAATTTAGGATAAATTTTGTTTGAATTTTCCTTAGAACACTGAGGATCTTACCCTGCTAAAAACTATAAAGTGCTAAATAACCTTATGCTCCCACAGTCTTCTCAGTAGGAGCTGAGAAGTGCTCCTGCACTGCCCCGGGAGGTGGCTGGGTCTTCATGAGGCCAGGTCACAAATAGTCTGGCATATTTTAAAAATAGGATGAAGGTTTTCAGGTGTGCTTTGGTTAATACATCATGGCCTCTCCTATAGTTCCTGTGGCTCAATATATCACTGTAAGTATTTTGTTTAACAGTAAAATCTTGCTATATTTTTCAAGCCCTCTGTTACTCGTGTCCTGTTGCGAAAGAAGGCTGCTATTTTTCTTTTAATTTTGCTGGTGCAAATAAGTGGTACTGCTTTACTGTTCCATTTCACCACAGGCAGTAATGTCAAATGGCTATACCACTTCTTTTGGGCTTAATGAAGCTATCAGATGATGGAGAATGACTGACCTTTCAAAAATGGAGTGAATTATAATCACTCTGCACCTGAGTTCCTGGTTCTCAGTTTTGGAAGGAGCAGCCCCCACAGTAACCTGATGCACCTGAGGGGGCTGTGAAAGAGATGGGGGTGTTTACTGATCAGGTGCTGGCATGACTCACATCACCAGTGCCTCTGTAATAAACAGTCCTGGGAGCAGGTGGGCAGTTTGACCGGTGCATGTCTGAGAAGTTTTCCAGAGGAATTCTTTTGAGGTGAAAATATGGTGTACCCACTCACTTGTGCCAGTGTTACCTGGAGGTTTTTCTGTGTGAAATCTCTTCCCTCAAGAGGCTACAAAGCTTTATAGTCACTGATTTACCTTTCATGTGTGCTGAACCACTACATCTCTAAGAGGCTCCCTGAGCCTCAAATTTGAAAAACGATCTTCACATGTGCTGATACTTACGTTATTTGGGTTCCTCCTACTTGTAACTATTTGTGGTTTGGTGCTTGTATGTTTTGCGTGCCCTGACATGCCTAAGATGACACTCTGTATCTTGGTAAAACTGACCCAGATTTTAAAATGTAGATGTTGGAATCTAAATGTAGATTAGATTTTAAAATGTAGATGTCTAAGTATAGAGATTTTTTAAATCTCTATATTTAGGTTCCTCTGTACAATGGCCTTAGTAAACAGGACGACAAGCACTTGCAGCTGCATCACTGTTTCCACTGATGCTTTCTGTGGAGTCTGGACCACTGCTAGCTGAGCAGTCCTTCAAGTCACTGCAAGTGTATGTAGTGTCAGCGAGACATCCAGAGGGAGGAGTTACTCTTCAGTGCTTGATCCTTTTTTCTTTCATTCTGTAGGTTAATTGGTTTTGTTCTCTTCAAGCCATCTAATTTTTCTCTACATTAAGTCTTCATAGCTCTGTCTTTATTAAAGGCTCCGAGGAGATCTTCAGATTAAGAGATCTGTGTTTGTGAAAGGCTTACTGGTCTTAACCTCACATTAGTGGAAGACTGAAGTTTTCTGGCTGTGTTTGCTTTCATTCTCTAAACTTACTAGAAATGCTTAATAATGGGATGCCTGATTACAAAACCTACACTTTACAGGTTATTTCTCATCTTCTGCATGCTTTCCAAATTTTGGTGGTAATTTTGGTGGGTGAACGTGCTAAATAGTGCAGTCAGAGCAAAGAGTAAGGAAGAGATGAGGGGAGTACATAGTGTTTGACAAATTTTAGTTGCAAATTTGCTCATGAAGAAGCTGACAGAAGGATAAACCTTCACTTTTTTTTTTCCTGGGAGTTTTGCCAGTGAAGTTTCATGCGACCAGGATTTCATTGTGTGTTTTGGAAAGCATGTACCAGTTTTAAGTACCTTAGCATGAGTCCTGTTTTGCCATTTCATAAAGATATTTAAATGCTGGCCTCATAAAAGGTGCTTAGGTAGCCAGATCCCTTTTAAGATACCCACATTTTTACCAAAATTTGCATCATAATAGAAATTTCTATACTTTAGTGAGTACATTGCATTATCTAAAATGGAGGATATGTACTGATGGTATTTTCAAGGTAACATAAACAGTTTAGTTTTCTAAATGCCATTTCTGCACAATCATTGTTGGCTCATTATTTTTAAAATCTTGACTCTAAGCCCTTTTTTTCAATGGTTCCTGCTGATTTCTCTTAGAGTTGTAGTGGTTCAGCACACATGAAAGGTAAATCAGTGACTATAAAGCTTTGTAGTTAAGGATTGCTTTTTGAGAAAGTGTGCATTTTTTCTTGCTGGGAGGCATATAACAAGACACAGCTGGGAATAGAACTGTCTCTGCCTTTGCAAGAATACAGGGGCTTCCTAAACCAGTGCTTCATCTGACATGTAATTAGTTTTTTGAGAAGACAGGGATCTAATTAAGACTGGTAGAAGGTTTTTTTTTAATTTTATCTTTACAAATTAAAATGGTATTTCAAATCTTAACTACAGGTTGGAGTAGGATACTATTGTTATCGGTTGTTTTTTGTTCAATAGTTTGCTTAGCATTTTCTCTAGGAATGTCTGCCAGGAAATATTCAAATATGGTGTGTTTGGGTATAGTATAAAATTAATTTTCTATGAACAGTCATGCATCTTGAAGCAATCTTTGGCTCCAGAACAGCCCATATAATTAAAATCGTTCTTTATTAGATGAGCTACTACTAAATATACCTAAATGGAGAAAAAAAAAAAAAAAAAAAAAAAAAAAAAAAAAAAAAAAAAAACAAAAAAAAAAAAAAAAAGTTCTGTATGCTTCCTATTGCTTTCTGTCATGAGGAAGAAACAGATTGTGTGATATTCAGGATTAGCTAAAATTCGTGAGAAGGTGGAAGAACTGTTTCGGATCCTCGCCAATGCTGCCACTTCAAATGTATAAAAAGCTCTTGAACTGAAATTCCCTGCTGCTGTTATTCTGCACCCTGTTGAAATACAGTACTGGGTTATGCTTTGAATTTTTTCCCTGAGTCACATTGAGAGTTGTCAATGTCGTATTTAACCTACAAATTTGCTCTCTGAGATACTAGTGAGAAAGGGAGGTAACCTTTTGCTCATTAACATTTTACTCATTAACATTTTACTCATGGAAATTAGCAATAGGAAACACAGTTTGTTAATAACCTTGCCAATGCAAAATTTTCCCATTAATTTTACTTAAACTCCTTCTCCATCCTGGCTTTAAATGATTATGTGATTAGCCCTCTAACCATTCCCTGGAAGACTAACTCAAAGTTTAATGGTGTTCTCCATTTCTGATACTCAGTCAAGTTATACCTTCTCCTCTAATTTCACATGGATATGGCTTGCCATTTTCCCCTGGGCCATTGTGTAAGAATTACACCCATCTTCATGCTGGCACTCTGCAAATCATGTTGCAGCCGTCATCACACTTCCTACCATGCTTGCTCATTGATTTGCCATACTCTGTATACCTGGCTGTCTGGACCCACATAAATATTTTTGATCGCTGGCCGTTCCTTCAGATTCATGATTGTTTCTTGATAATTGCTGTATTCCTGTCAATTTTCTGACATCTTCCTAATATTAAGGACACCAGGACCAAATATTGTGTTAGCAGTGTAACTGTGCCCTGAGACTGAAACGCTCATACCTGAAAAGGAATTAAAAAAAAAAAAAAAAGTTTTCTTTTCATCTCCTATTGAATTTTCCATTTTATTTGCTATTTGTGACTGCATGCTCTTCCATGACCATGGTGTGGTGGCAGAGATAGGTATCCCAGTGAGGCTCCAGGTGTGAAGAATGACCTACTCTGATTTTCGCGTTGCACCTTCCTTCTCTGTAGTTCTTGGGTCTTTTGGGCAGAGGAGACAAACCCCACTGGCACTGTGCCCCAGCCATGTAGCATGTCCTTTTGTGTCTCTAACCACAGAAAACAGAATGGTTTTTACCATTTTAGTGTAGTGGGACAGGAGGATGAGCCAGCTCTTCAGGTTTGCAAGCAGGCCTTGCATTTGTGTGCAGGAACAGCAGCTGTTGCCTTGGGTTTAAATGTGTGCAGGATGTGGGTCAGTGCTATACAATCTAGTCCTTTTCAGAGGTGTTGGACTTCACCTTAATGATTTGAAGATGGGACTCTGTGTACCTGTAAGCAATAGATAAACAACTGGCTGTAGGTATGCCAGTGGTCCCAAATTATGTGAATGGATTATATTGACATAAATAATTGCTATGGGCAATTCTACAGGTAACACGTATTAAAAATCTTGCTCTGTGAGATTTTGTCACGTTTAATGTGTGTGCTTTTAGTTTAGAATAGTTATAAAATCAATTGTTTGGCATTCAAATAATATATTTGGGAGCTATATATTGAATTTGTACTAATGATAATGGAAGCTGCGAGTATGGAAAATAGAGGAATAATTTTAGTTCATAAATACAGTGTTTTAGCTGTACCAAGAAGTATTCAGGGCTGACTTTAGGGGCAGGGGGAAAATTTTGAGTTCTGTTTTTGAGATATATCAAAGAATGGGTGAGAAAGAGTATTTAAATTTGTTACTTTTCTCCTGCACAGCACTGCATTATTAGATAAACAAGCAAAATGCCAACTAATTAATGAATGTGTAGAGAGTCAAAGAACAATGCCTAAGACTTCCCTCCTTTTCTGAGCACTGCGTGCAGGAAAGGAGCCCTTCCTCTTGTTAAGGATATAATGCAGTTAAACAGTGAGTATCTCCAGGGATTTATGTGGGCTTAATTTTTGGTTTTCATAACTGCTAAGGTGCTGAAATAATAAAATTATCAGGTAAAATTTCTTATGTCAAGCTTCTCTCCCTTTGGATTGCTGTTCAGTTTGCAGTTTACCTTGTGTCTCTGCTTTGGGTTTGTGGTTGTTTCTTTTTGTGTCCTTTTATTTTAGTTTTGAAAAATAGCAACATGAAGGCTTTGTACAGGGGCTGGACAAGGTGTTACTCTTCAGTCGATCTAAATTGCAAATCCAATTACTTGAATTAGAACCAGAGGAGACTCAAAAGATCCTTGTAGTAGGAGCGATGTGGATCAGACCCTCATGGCTTTAAGATAATTCTTAACTGGCCTCAAAAAGAGCATATTTTTCTGTGAAAATATCACAGTATCTTCTAACAGCAGTGCTCCAAATTGAAAGATGGAAGCTGAAGAGAGAAAAAACTTTCTTCTCTAAACCCACCTCCCCAAAAAACACCCACAAAACCATTAACAGCACCAAAAAAAAAAAACTCCAAAACCCAAACTAAAACAAAATCAACCACTAGAAAGGACACGGTGGAGGAAAATGGTTTACCCCATCATGTAAATAAGGTGGCCAAAGGCACATGATACTACATCTTTCTCTGGCTGCTGCTGAGCTGGGCTGAGAGGCTACTGTCCTGAGGTTTTTTTAGTGCTCTGTTTCCTGGGAAAGATGGAAATTGGATGAAGAGCTAATGAGGAGTACACAGGGAGAATTCAAACCCACAGGATCAGTGGAGAGAAAGAAGAATACAGACGGGAAGTACAAAATGTATCCATGTTGACAGGAGGGAGCTGCACCTGGTCAAACAGGGCAACTTGACAAACAGGAGGCTTTAGTAGTTTTCAGTCAATTGGTCAGATTCTGGTACAGTCTGGTTGTGGGGAACCTGATTTTGCACGTATAGAAATACTTGGATGTAACTCTTTCCAGAGTGACACACCACACATATATTTCACCCCCCATCCCAAGTGTTCCTGATTTGCTAATTTTACTTTTAGAAATGCCCTCATGTTTGCTAGAGTAATGACCAATCCTGTAGACTTTGATGTATTTAGTAGAAGTTTTTGTATCTTTTTCATTGGAAGCTTTGCTGAAGGGAAATGTTTGAGCTTCACTTTTCTGTGTCCCCTTAATTTGAATGCCATGCTGAATCAAGCAGGGCTTTATGAGTAACGTTCCCCATTTGATTCGGGTGCACTTCAGTTTCATGAGAGGACCAGTAGCTCAATTATTCTTGGTGACAAATGCAAGCTATAATAATTTTGAGTCAGCGCCTCTGTACCCCCAGGTAATGTCAAGAAATAAAAGCAGCGCCGTTTTTGACGCACTGACACTGCTCATTTCTCTTTGGAGTAGTTCTGATCTGCCATCAATAGATGTGCCTGGGACTTCTCATATGTCATCACACACGCACATTCTCCATCATCCAGAGGAAAAGATTACTCAGAATCGCTTGTTATTCTTTTCTGTATAATTGCTGGTGCACCATGGGAAGTTACGGTGTATGGGGAAAGGGGCTTGTGCACAAATTTCAATTCTTTGCAGGCATCCGTCTATAGCTAGCAGCAAAAAATAGCTGTGACTAATGCTGGGTCATCAGCTGTCAGATCACAAGGAATACAGAAACTCACTGAACTAAGGTGCTTCAGGAGATCTAAAGTGGTCTGGGTATCTGTAAAAAAGTTAGCTGAGATGCAGACATGTACATTCAGAACATTTTAAAGGGCACTTCAAAAGTTGTTTAGAAATCCATGAAGATTGTTTTAATAGAGAATCTAGAAAGTGGTATGGATGTGAAATGATTGGCAGTCCAGTTGTGCAGCAAAATGCAAATATTAAAAAAAAAAAAAAGGAAAAAAATTGCTCAAAAAGATTTGCACCCTTTGTAATACATACTGAAATTTTTAGCAAAGCAATGAAGTACTTGTTTCTAGAAAATAACAGAAGTGTGGTAGGGGGCCAGAGGTCTTTTATTTTCTGTTCAACTTGCCTGTAATAATCTTTGACAAGTACAAAAGTCTCCCTTGGACATCAGTGGGATTTAGTTCAAGTTCTAAATTATGTAAAAGAAAATCAGTCTTTAATATTGTGAGATTATTCTTGCTGCACTTGACTGACAGTCACTTTTTCCATAGCTGTATAAATATATACGTGAAACACCAAGTCCACCTCCTTTTAATTTTTGTCGCATTTGCAGCTTCTGATGCTTTTTCCCAGAAGACAAAGTTGTTTTTCACTAATTATTATTCTGTTTAATGGCATCAGTTTTAAAATCACTGCTTTAAAAAAAGGTGGAAGTCCTGTGCTTCAGTAGTTATTTACCTGTGTGAAAGAGCAGAAGCCTGTAAAATTATTTGTATTTTAAAGAACATCTTGCAAATTCCAGAAGCACATTATGAGATAGGCTCTCTTCTGTATTTCTAACTGTTATGATTCTAACACTGTTTGTCTGTCATTGTGTTTGGAGATACACATCACTTTGTGGTTAGTGTTTTATGCAGCTGAAACATTTGCTTCTGTTTATGGTTATGTCAGATTACTGAGACTACTGTATTGTGAGTGAATGGAGTGCAGTACATACTGATTTGTATTGGCTAATAGTATTCGTGGATTTGCGAACTTTTGTGAACTTTTTGTATTGTTTCCCTCAATTTTAGCAAGGCTGTGATCACTGTCTCTCACAATACCCTCGTATCAGGAAGTGTGGACTTGATGAGAAAACAGTGAGGCTGATTGAGAACTGGCTGAACAGCTGGTCCCAGAGGATTGCAACCAGTGGCACAGTGTCTTGTCACTAGTGGTGCCCCCAGGGGTCAATAGTGGGCCCAGTATTGTTAAACCCATTGATCAATGGTGTGGAGGAAGTGCAGATGCCTCCTCAGCACGTTTGCTGATGACACAAAGCTGGGAAGAGTGACCAATACTCCAGAGGCCTGTGCAGCCCTTCAGAGGGACCTTGACAGGCTGGAGAGATGGGCAGAGAAGAACAATCTGAGATTCAGCAAGGGAAAATCCAGGGTCCTGCAGCTGAGGAGGAATGATCCCATGCACCTGTATGGGACAGGCACTGACCTGCTGGGAAGCAGCTCGGTGGGGAAAGACCTGGAGGTCCTGGTGTCCATGAGCCAGCAATGTGTCCTTATAGCCAGGAAGGACAATGGTAGCCTGGGGTGCATTAGGGAAAGCATTGCCAGCAGGGAGAGGGAGGTGATCCTGCCCCTCTAGTCAGCCCTGTTGAGGCACATCTGGAGAGCTGTGCCAAGTTCTGTGCTCTTCAGTATAGCAGAGACATGGAACTCCTCCAGTGGGTCCAGTGGATGGTGACAAAGATGACCAAGGGACTGAGGCATCTCTATTATGAGGACAGGCTGCAGGAGCTGGGCCTGTTCAGTCTCAGGAAGAGACAACTGAGACCCCATCACTGTCTGTCAGTGTCTGCAGGGAGGGGTCAGAGCAGGGACCAGGCTCTGCTTGGTGGTGCTGAGCAATAGGACAGGAGGCAATGGGCAGAAACAGATACACAGGAAGTTCCACCTGAACGTGAGAAAAGATCTTCTTTTCTGTGCAGATTACCAGGTACTGGAACAGATTGCCCAGAGAGGCTCTGTAGTCTCCTGCAAAGGAGATATTCAAGAACTATCTGGATGCAATCCTGTGCCATGTACTTTGGGGTGATCCTGCCTGGCCAGCGAGTTGGACCAGATGACCCATTATGGTCCCCTCTAGTCTGGCCCACTCTGTGATTCTGTGATAGGTAATAGAATAATAGTATAGCTGAAGTTTAAAAAGGCCTCTAAGATCATCAAGCTCAATTCTGAACACCTCATCACCACATTCACCACTAAACCATACTCCCAAGTGCCACATCCATGTGCCTTTTGAATGCTTCCAAGGATGGGGATTCCACTACTTGCCTGGGAAGTCTGTTCCAATGCTTAATCACCCTTTTAGTGAAGAAACAGAATAAAATCTGTGTTATGTAATTGTACATGTACGTTTGTAAATACATTCTAAAAGTCTCCGGTTTTTTTGGTTTTTTTTTTTGCCAAAGATAAAAGTGAATGCCATCAGTAGTTGTTTACAAAATCTGCCAGGTAGGAAAATGCAGAATGCTGCCACAGTTCTGTGTTTTTCTGAATATGAGCTTCCGTGAGCTACTTCCTCAGCTGATGTGTGCTAAGTGGGATACAATCTTGGAAAAGCTCCATACGAGAAATGAAGATTATTTTCCCCATACTTCTATTGTTTTTTTAAGAGCCCCACTGAAATGTAATGAAATGTTTCTCCGCACAGCACTCATACATATCAACTGGTGGAGTTATCTTGCTAATTTACTTGTTCATCATCTGTTGAAAAACCTAACATTTATCATTCACTCATACTTGTGGCAGTTGAACACCAAATGGAGAGATTTTATTCGGTTTCTTTGTCATAACTGTAGTATTTTTTGCTTACTTTGCAGTTGTTGCTGAAGTTATTTTTATGTTCTGTTTTCAGCATAAAATGAAATGGTTGTCTCCAGGCTGAGACTTCATAAGACTTGTGTTTGGTGGTGCCCATTAAACAGGAGATACCTTTTTGCCATAGAAAATTGATGCTTCTGGCTTCTAACTCTCTTCTGCTGTTATTGGCATGCATGTGATCTATGTACAAATTGGAAGATTTGACATTGGAGTCTTTTGCAGTGTGTAAATATTAGTTTTGAATTTTACTTCTTTTCACATAGTGTAATTCACATGAGGTCAGTTACCTCATGTGAGGTAAAAAAAAAAAAA
>VWYO01027892.1:30468-76994 GCA_013400275.1 Rhadina sibilatrix
AACCCATTTTTTGTGTAAATAGTGTACCTAGTTTTTCATCTGGTCAAATACCTAAATGCCTTCATCTTCTACCAGTTCTCAAGGCACTTTCTCAAAAGTCATCTATTCCAGAAATGCAATTTGAAAGTTTTGTTTGAGTGCAATCCCACAGTATGCCTTCTGAAAATCATAATTTCTACCCTGTATTTGTGATATAATTTATTGTCAAGTTATAAGGTTTCAAAGTGGATCTCAGAACAGAGAGTGTTGAGAGTGGTGTTCATGGTGAAAGGCTTTTTGGAACCAATTCTGTTTTGCTTGAGGAAAAAGGCTGGTCAGAAGTAAAGCAATATGAATGGTCTGGTTTCAGGATCAAAAGCTCATACTGAACTAGAAAAGGAGACTAAAGGCTGTGTCAATAATAGGAATCCACTGAAGAATTCGTAAGCATTTTCAAAAATAAGAAAACAAAAACTTGAAGACAGAAGTATTTACTGTATAATTATGGAACAGTCATAAAATGTTGATCTTCTGTGGCATGTTGTGTGCAGCTACTGAAAACATATGAATGTTGTGAGTTTACAGCCAGTAAGCAGTGAAAGAATGAAAGAATACAATTCCAGTTGCATCTTTTCATGTGGATCTTATTCCTTTCTACTGTTTCACCTGGAAAAGAGTAAAAGCATCATGTCTATATCATGTTGTACTTTCAGAAATATTATGTAGATCACTAAAAAGGTCCTTTGGCCCAAAGTTGTCACCAGCATACCTTTTTTTTTTTTTTTTTTTTCCCTATCAAAGTTTCAGTAATATTTTTTCATCTCACCAACTTGTTCAAAAGCTGACCCAGGGATATAATCAATACCAGAGTAGCATTTCATATTTCAAGTTTATCCATCACTTGCTTTGCTGAGTTTTAGTATTCTTCCTGAGGTATAAAATTTTGTGCTGGTTGCATTACATCATTGATGAGCTAGATCTGAGATTTTGGCATATCGTAAACAAAATCTCTTGTGAATTCTGTAGCTGTAGATGTGTTATGATTAAGTACCATTTACTCTTTTTTAGTGTTTTGTTTTAGATTGGCATTACCATCAGTTTCCACATGACAAAAATGTTGTTTTCTTTCTTCAAGTTTGCAAGAGACAACATTAGGACATAAAGCTCTGGCTCTAATAGAGATGACTAAAACTGGAACAGAAACTAGATCACAATTTCCACGCTTAATAAGGCAGTAAGTCAGTTGTTACCATGTGACAGAGCTGGTTGAATTGTCATAACTATTCCATTGGCATAAATCTTAGACTTACACCAGATGCTTCACACTGTTCCTGCTGTGCAAAACAGCTGGAAGTTCAGCTTAAAGGATTTCTTTCTTAGAGAGAAACAATGGGTGGCATAAAGCTGAGATAACCTGAAATTGATGGGAAGATACATACCAGATACAACATCACTGTTGTGTCTTTAGGATGAGTATTTGATTCTGGGGTTTGTATCATGATAGGCAAAACTGCAGTTCAAGGCTTGGGAAGCAATCTTACAAATGGATATAAGGAGGTGAAGCTGGTTGATTTGCTTTCTATGAAATGTGCTTTACTGCAGTAACTTTTGCTTTGCTCTCTTTTTCAGTTTTCGTGGTTTTGTTTTGTTTTTTCCCTGGAGATGTGGTTTTGAGATAACATTTTGCCTGGTAGTATAATCAGTTAAGACTTTCCCCTCCTTTTTAACTAGCTTTGAGAAATTGTAGTAATGTCAAATGCAGATGAATCTGCTTATTTTGTATTCAGTTGGGAAAGATTAATTTGAAAAATAGCAATTGCAGGGTGCATAGCCATCTAGTTGATTAATTAGTTCTCCAATGGAGATGAACTCATGCAGAATAATTTTTCTATAGAAGGATTATATATGGTTAAAACACATTGGAAAATTCTTGCAATGAGATCCCTGTGAGTAAAAGGCTGCTGATGTTAATATTATTTCAAGCAATAAGAATTTTACACTAAAAACATGACAGTTCCCACTAATTTGTCATGTAGTACTTTACTATTTGTTAAATAACAAAAATTTTACTAGGCCACTTCGAGTATAAAGCTTGTTCTAAGCATAAGGGTTGAGAAACATATGTACTGCAGGATGTCTTCTGCAGAGGGTCTGAGCTGAGTAGAACAGAAATAGCACCATCATGGAGGCTTTGTTTACACCCAAGAGTTTAACCCTTCCTGTAGCCACGGCAGTGTAACTGAGCCAGCAATGGTGAATGCGTTTATGGGAAGGGGAATAAATTATACTGCTGTAAGCTGTGTGTAGTAACTGCAGTAAGGTTGTACAGAGAACTACATTGCCAGAAGGAAAAATCACTTCCCTCACTGGCCTGTGAGGGCCAGGTCTAAATTAATTCCAGTTGCATTTCTGAGTTCTTAAATGAGAAAACTGCTTCAATAAAGACTTTCTTTGGCTCTGGGAGGATCTGACACTGAGAGGTATTGAACATCTGCATCTTCACTGGTGTCTGTGCTGTTTAAGGTGCTTTAAGTCATCACAGTCTTGTCTTTGTGGCTTGGCTCAAATCCTGTTAAAGTCAGTGGGAAAATGCTTGGGTGGCTGGAGGACAAGGAGCCCTTGGAGACCCTTGTTTGCCTGGTATATCTTGTTCTCTGACAAATCAGGTGTGCAGGCAGTAGGAAGCAGTTTATCCTGGGAGAAGAATGTGCCGAAGGGTGACCATGTGTGAGAATCACAGAGGCGAGCTGAGATAAAAATCCAAGTTTTGTTTTGTTCAGTAGTTTTATTTCACTTTTTGCGTCCATGGTCCACACATAACTAACACCAGGTGACAAGCTGAAGCAAAGCACTACCACCTCTGTCTGGGGGAAGTGGGAGGGATTTATTCTCCCTGTTGCTGGATTCACTGGGCCCTGGATCAGATCCCGAGTTGAACAGCCAGGTTTGAGACTATTTCTAACTTGTATTTTCATTAACCTTTTAATTTATTCCACTTCACAATACAAACAGTATGTTGTTGTTTGGTTACTAGTTTCTGTTTGGCAGCACCACAGCTGCTGCTGCCAGAGATAACCACATGATAAAGAAAGAGGAAGAGAAAACTCAGTTCCATCAGGTTTCTTCACATGTACACATTGACTAAGCAGAAGTTAACTTTGAATTTGAATCCAGCTTCAAAGTTATGTTAGGTTGCTGAGGTCCTTACCCAGCTGAGTTTTGAGTATCTGCCCTCATGGAAGTTGCAAAACCATTCAGCAGCCCCTGTTCTTGTTCTCAATATTAGAACAAACCCATACCCAGAAGTTCTGGAGGCAGCAAAGAGGTATGCTAGCAGCCAGTCTAAAAGAGTAATGCAGAAGTACCTCTTTCAGTAGTAGAAGGAAGAAGTCGTGGTTACAAACGTCATGGTTACATTTCTAGAAGATGGGGTTTGATGAAAACAGGCAAGCAGTTAAGTTCTCAGGAATTTTTGGGTTTTGTTGTTTGCTTTTTTTTTTTCTGCGGCACAGAGCAAAATTCTCTTTACATGACTGCATTCAGATATAACATTTCCTTATTTTGGAATATTTCCTTATTTAAAATAGTGATATTTTACATGATGACAGCTTAATTAGACTTAAATAACCCTGTCCTTAGGGAAGATACTCTAAGATGAGGGGATACAGATGCTGCCTTTTCAAAATGCCTAAAATACAGTTAAAACAGAAAAGTCATAAAATGTTGAATTTGTACAGTGATGGGATTTTTAATCAGCAGTTGTGTGGCAAAATCCATGGTCAGCTGTAATAAATGCTCCTTCTGCTTCAGTTTATGAGAACATTTGCAGCTGTTGAAGAAACAGGCATCTCTGTGTCTTAGTTAAACAGTACATGGAATATTCTAGAATAGGTGGTGTGCAAAAGCAGGTGACAGAGCTGTGTGTTGTTAATAGATGGACTTGCTGAAGCAAGTGTGAGGAGCCTACTTTTTCACACTGACTGCCTCTTACGGTCACTGGACTGTGGAAGTGGAACTCATTTAACAGAAACCCTTGAGGGAGAAACATTAAAAATCATACCTGACTTCAGTTTCTTGTCTACATGGAAACTGTATTCATGTCATTTAGGAAGGTCGTCCGAACCAATTTTCAACAATTTTTCAGCAAGTTGAAAACACACCAAAATTTCTTAAGAGGACTGTACTAGCCTGCTTTGGCTTAACTCACTACTGACATGAACCCACACCATATATTATTTAAATGTGTAAGTTGACACAGTATATAGGATTTAGACTTAGAAAGAATATGAATTATACAATAGAGACCTCTCAGTGTGCTTTATAGTTGAATGTTTTTAATGCAAGATGTACACTACACTTAAAACCAGAAGGACGTGGTGGGTAGTTAGGTAACTGAGCACACCATCACATCCATTTGTCGTGCTCTCAGCAGTGAGTTTAGTGAAGATCTCACTGGAAAGTAGGGAAAGCAGATGTGAACTGAGTTGCAGAACCAGGATGGTGCTTCTGAGTGCCTGTTTTCTGATGGAACATTCGGGGAATCCACATAGTGAAGCTGCTCTTCAGTGTGACTGTGGCTCGCTCAAATTTTAATTTGAACACAACTTGACTAAAAAGTACAGATACTACATAAAATACAGGGTTTTGATGGAAGGAAGAAGCCCAAGACATCCAGAACCTTTGCTGAAGCTAACAGAAATGTGTAACAATGAGAAAGGCCTCCTACTGAGTCTTGAGTCGAATACAAAACCCAGATAGAAGAAAAATTGGGCTTTACTAGTTCTCTAGTTCTGGTATTCAAAGAGTGACCTTTTTTTAATCAGATATACACATATTGTTAAATGTTACTCTGAAGGGAATATAATGCGGCCTTGAGACTCCTTTTAAGAACACTGAAATCAGGATGTGCCAATTTAGCAAAGTAATCTTTCAAAATGAGCATGACGCTCTTTATTTTCAGCAGAGCACTTCAAAAGCCATCAAAATAGATGTTACCTTCTGTTCTGGAAACTGTCAGGAAGCTATAAATAAGCATAAAATAATAAAGGAGCAGGAAAAAATGTTGTGCCAGCAGTTAATGTTGTTGTTTCTAATTTTGTTGTTGTTGTTGTTTTTTCTTTTTTACAGTGTGTCCTATTCAGTGCATGTCTCTGAGGATTACCCAGGTACAGTGCAATATTCTTGCCCATGACACATGTGTACATGTTACCAGAATTTGCTATATTCAAATGAGAATATCTGAAAGGGTGTTGATGTCTTCCAGGTGCATCTTGTACTAATCATTTTCCATTAGTTAAGGTTATTTTCACAGTCACTTCTGCCCTTCAGGCATCATTTATCAGCTGGGTCAGGGTGAGAACACAGGTTCACGAGTTCAGACAGACTGTAGCTTAGGGTGCTGGAGCCACCAGGGATAGGAGTGAGAAAGTGCCCAGCTTCTCTTTGGCATGGTAGATAAAGCTTGATCTTTCAAGAGCCTGAGCAGGCTGGCGCAGGGCCAGCAGAGCACTTGTGCTTGAGACTTTAATGAGGCTGCTGGTGTTCTCCAAGTTAAGCCTGCAGATCCTGCTCTGGTGCCTCTCGGGGTCAGTGAGAGCCACGCGCTGGTGTGCGGCTCTCTGGTGGTGCTGGCTCCCAGAGGTTCCCAGCCCTCAGCCCAGCCTCCCTTTCCTGCTTTGAGCTGGGTTGGCAGAGCTGTTTGCCTAACCCCGTGGCCAGTCTCGTCAAGGGGTGTTATTCATAGGAAACAGACGCAGGTAAGAACAAAAGCAAATTTCCAGGGAGTCTATTTCCCCAATTCCCTTCACAAAGACACTGCACAGGTACTTCAGGCTGCACAGGGTATCAGAAGCAGAAGAGGGAAGCAGGGGTGACAGGTACTGTGCAAGTAAAGGTTTATGGCAGTACTGTTGGACTGCATCACATCATGCACGTACGATTATTTAACAGTGTAAGTACCGTGAATGATGTGAAACCCTCTATCCTTTTTTTGATCTTTATCTGCAACTTTTCTGAAATGTTTCTCAAAGAAATATTGTTTCATTTAGAAACTCTAAAGAAGCGTGACTTTGATCTTCTTTACTGATAAGCAGCAGATTCTGATCAAAACACCAGTGTTTGAAGCAGATAGAGAAGAAAATCCACAGTAGTGCTAAAAACAATGGATTCCGTGAAAGAATACTAACAACCTTTATTAGATTTATTTTTTGACCCGTAAAAACTGTAGAGGAGAATTGTATTAGTCTATTCAACATTTAGAAATAGGAGAAACTGAGATTCATAAAATGCACAGTCACACCAGTGATAGATGGATTTACTGAATATGAATGCTACATTGAGCTGACTATGAAAGGAGAGACAAATAGTTAAAAAAATCTTCACTATGGGTTGTTAACAGTTTCTTCCATTAAATCTCACAAAATTTGGCCTGTGGGAACCTCTAAAGGGAGTAGAATGCAGCCTTAGTAAATGGTAAGCTGAAGCACTGAACCAGCAGCAGTTACTTGCACAACACATGAGAGCTCATTTCCTGGCAAACTCGTCTGTCTGATAGACCTCAGAATTTCTTTGTGGGTGTTATTTGCAGCACGTCCTGATAGCCTACAAGCCTGAGTGACTTTAGTGTCCCCCAAGCCTGATGAATATTCTGTGCCATCACGCCCTATATTTTAAAGGCAGATAACATTTGAACATTTCACACTGCAGTTAGCTTGAAGCAGAGAATAAACCAGTACACGTTTACTGATTAAAATCCAGCCCTTCAGGGCTTTAGAAGAGCTGATTTCATTGACATCTCAAGCTTTTGCAAGATATATGTGTGCTTTATGATGAAGAGATGTTCAGTGTGTTGAGAATGATAAGGACTTTTTGCCATTTTGCAGCTTTGATCATGAAACAATAATTTTGATTCAGTGAGACTGATGCTTTGCCGCCTGTTTTTGTCCTAAATTTCTAAGCTAATGTTACTGCTGACTGTGTCTCCCTTCTCTGACATGTATCTTAAGGAAGATTTCAGGGACATGTCAGGCTGTGATGGTGTCAAGTGTGGGAAGCTCTGTGCTGGTGTCCTCAGCTGGAAGGTGTTCTTCAAGTAGTGCTGCAAGTTGATAGAGTTCAGAGCAGCACATGCACTGAAATTGAATATCTCACAGTATAAACCTTTGCAGATTAAGATTAGAGTCCATTAGCACACAGCTACAGCAAATTTTTATCCTGTGTAGATTAAGACTGTGATACAGCGTGGATCAGATTTGTAAATCCAAGACAAGGCTGTCAGAGTTGATCATCAGATAAGTTGCTAATGCATGCAATAAATATATGAAAATAGATTAGGCCACTATACAAGTCATGTAATTCAGCTAAAATGATACCACCAAAAGTAAATTTTGAATACTAAAAGAAGAGCCTAGGGTAGTATACACAGTCCCACAGCCTGCTTTGCTGTAATGTAGGCAGCATCACCACTTTGGTACTAACAAGAGTGTAGCTGTTGCTGGATTACTTCTTGAAGCATCAAATACAAGCAGCTGAGTTTTAAATCATACCTATGGAAACTTTAATGTGACATGACAACTTTCAATAATGGAAGGTGTTTGAAAGTTTAATATTTGAAAGTGAAAGCTAAAAATATGCTCAGAAAGGCACAGTGAGGACTTAACAGGAATAGTGTTGAGACAGTAACATCTGAACGTTCCCTATCCATTGCTGAGTTGTGAAAACATAACTGGAACGTTTAGAGCCAGAAAATAACATTTTCAGCAAGGTATTGCTGTAACAATTTTTTCATAACATTGACACAACTGGGTAAAATAATCCTTCTAAGGAGCAGTTACAGAATATAATGTCAATGAGTAGACTGAAGTCCCACTGATATATCATGACTCCTGCAGGAACCAGCAGAGCAGCAAGAGTTTTGCTAAAGAATTTATGTTCAGAATGATTTGTGTTGGCTGTCAGAAACTTACAGAACTGCTGTAGTCTTCTATCCCAGTGATTTGTAGGTTACACACCTGTCTGAGACCTCAATAGATTGCAGCAGACGTGGAGAGAATCAGTTTGCTGCATCCCTCTGCTAGGTCCAGGCACTGTGTCCTCCAGTGAAGAGGATAGGTATTCCTAGGTGTCAATGTTAGAAGTGGGTTGTTGAAGAAAACAAATCAGAGCCGTTATCTTAATTTCAAGTCTCATCGTGTCGATGGAAGGGAAAAAAACCCCACCCTAATAGGTGCCAAATAGCAAAGGAAAGAAAAACCCATCTTGGCAGTGAAAGTCATATTATCCAGCTGCCAAGAAAGAATGACAATAGACATAAAAATATAATTAAAATCTATCAAATCCCTAGCTGAGCAGTCCTTTTTCCATATATGTATGTCTATTCTGTACAGAACATACTCTGTTGCTAGTTTTCTGTACAGCAGTAAGCTATAGCACAAGGATTTCCTCTCTCCCTTCCACATATGTGGTGTTAGGTATATTTAGAGCCCAATGATGGCCTCAGTTATCTCAGCTCATTAGACTATAGCAGCAACTTACACTCCCAAAACTGGGAAACGGATATGCTTGTATTGTATGTGCAAGGTGGACACGGAAATGATGGTGACAACAAGGTGAACGTAAACAGAGGCAAGGCTGGGCTTCGTGCAGAAAGCAAGGTGCAGCTGTCCTGTGGCTATAGCTCACAGCCCCTCCTGCCAACAGACAAAAGTGGGAGAAGGAATGAATGCTGACAGAAGGCACCTCGCTTAGTTCACACGATGCCAGGGCTGTAAAACGTGGCCCTGTGCCCAGCATGCAGCTGAGCAGCCACAGATTGATGTTTTGCTGTGCCCACAGGAGTGCAGGGCTTGGGCATCAGTGGTGCTGGCTTCCTGCAGCATTGCCCACACACAGCCTGTGCATGTGGAGCCAGCCACAGATCCCTCAGATTGCCTCACAGGACAGCACAGGAGTGGGAGTAGGCAAAAGTGTGGGACAGAGTCAGACCTGGCAGGTGTGTGTGAACGTGGCAGAAAGGCTGTTTTCTCAGGTGGCAGCCAGGAAAACCTGTCTGTGTGTGCAGTGTAGCTGCTGCCCTGCCCAGCCTGGTGCACTGTGCAAGGAACAGCCACAGCCCCATGCTCCCCCTTGATAAAGGTGGCTAAGAATGCTGTGATAGGGAGGACAGTATTACTGAGCTTTCCTCACAGTTAACACCTGTAACATTTCACTAGGAGTACTCAAAAGCTTTGAGACTGCAGCAGCTTGCTTAAAATTGCACATGATTTCATGCACGTTGCTGATGTGGGATCAAAGCATTCAAAACTGTAATACATAAGTCCTTCTTTCAGTTCTCTTATGTGTCACTTTATCTGTCATTATCTTAATTGTCAGACTTTCTGCTCTAGAGCATAGGTTTCAATTCAGCCCAGATTATTAGAAAACCAAGTATGATTACTTTCACAAGCAGTTCAGCAATACATGCAAAATTAGCTCCTGCAGATAGTACAGAAAACCCTGCTGCTTCTTGTTTTTTTGTTAGTAAACATTTGGTTGGAAAGCAAAAAAAGAAACCAAACCAAAAAACCCCCAACAGACACACTCCTCAGTCTAATCCTTACATTTTAAAAGAAATTTTGGTGAAATAGAGTTATAATACTCATACATACCATTGTTTTTGTTAAGTGGGAAGGATTTCTTTTCTCCCTGAATCAGGCAGAAGAAAGGTTATCCACTGATTAGGAGACTCTTCAAATAACCTTTATGTGGCTAGGCAAAATGAGGCACAGGTATTTTGTGTAATTGGCTGTTAACACCCAGCTCTCAGTGCAGCTTTCACTCTGCATATTGGATCTAGCTTGAGTTTTGGTGTCAGACATAGCAAAAAACATAGAACAAGTATTAATTTTGGAAAAGGTTGGCCACTCTAAGCCTTGTGGGTTGGTTCAGAGCAGTGCTTGGTGTGATTCACAAAAGCCATGACATCAAAGTCCATGGTTTTGCTTTATGAAGATTGGGTCTGAATCTCCCATACTTACAGTATTTTTCTTTTTGTTAACAATTTCAAGGGAAAATAGCCAAAGACACCAGGAAGGTGATGGTGCTCAGCTTCCCTAAGCATCTGGGGAGTGATTCCTTTTGGTACTTGTCTGGGATAGGAAACATTGGAAGGGGCTGACAAAGCACAATGGAACCTCATCATGCAAAGTGTTTTTCTTTCGTAGATAACACTTACGTTTCCAGTTCTGATAACGATGAAGATGTGTTAGTTACAACAGAGCCAATTCCAGTAATTTTCCACCAAATTGCTACAGGTAATCCTATGTCTGGAGAGTTTTATCAAGTTGATAATTTTGGAGGAAAGATAAGATGTTGTCTGCATTTAAAGGGAGATACTATGTTAAAGTGTTCAGCTGTACAGTTTGCTATTTTCTCTGGTCTTGTTGGTCTCTGGTCTAGTAAATTGTCCTACATTTCAGAATAGAAGAAATTAAAATATTTCTTTCAGGGGTCACCACAATTGTGTGCAGAAAGTATTTTTTGCTTTTAATGTCTTGCAGCCTGTGCTAGAGCAATTCCCCTTGAATACAGCTAGAGGTGCTTAATACTTTCCAATTATGAGTTTTCATGATCAATTGCTCAAAACTTCACTAAATTGTGGGTGAAACAGTCTATAACTTCCACCGACTCAGGTGAATTATTTCAGGAAATGGTTCAGCTGTTTCCCTAAATTCAACTATAGAAAAATGATTTGTTTTTTTCCCAAGGATTTTGGGGCCCTCTCATTATAAATTATTTCCTTATTTTCAAAAAGTACTTAATATATGAAAGGGTATGCTTGTCAGACATGCAGGCACATTTGTACAGTATTTAATAAAGATTTGTGCACACTCCATGGAGACATTTTAGATTCGAGCAGAAAAATTCTCTGATTATTTCAGGCTGCAGAAGAAACTGCAGAGAGCACTCTTAATTCTGGCAGTTCTTCAGATAGGAACACTTTGTGATTTTTTATTATTATCATAATTCTTTAGGGCATTTTTTTGCACAACATAAAATTATTTTGAGTTCCACTGGGGGACCAGTATGGTCTTCAGTCTCTATCTCATTTATACAGATGTAAATCAAGAGTAATGTTACTGATGTTATTGCAGCGACACCCAAACAAAATCTTGCTGTTATCATCAGAAGTTTGTGATAAATTTTACTTGCAAGTATTTCTCTACTTTGAAAAGAAATAAGCCTGTAATTTGCAATAGAGTAAAAACCTATCTTTTATATAGGAGATTTTATTTTCCTGAGGGGTGTGATTTTTCATTCTTTAATAAATTATATGGAATTAATGAATGACAATAAATTGTAAATCACAAATTGGGAAAAACAGATGTCCTAGATGGATCAGCTGAGTTTCAATTCACACTTAAAAAAAAGTCTTCTGGGAAGTAGGAGCTTCCTAATTTTAGATTGTTGCATTGTAAATTCTTTGTTGCATTTCATATGTGTAACTTTTTGTTCCTTATTTGCTCTACTACTGCAGCTAAGAATTCCAAGTCTGCCTATGCAAAACTATTTCCATTTTTTTCCACACATATGTTCCCTGTTTTCCTTTTTTTTTAAGAATTAAGAAAAACCAGTGATGTCAACTATTGCTTATCCATAAAGTCAAAATTACAGAGGGAGAATGGAGAGGTATGTATTTTTTGTATGCATATTTTAACAGAAATTATTTTAAGAAGCAGAAAAAAATAATAGAATATGAGTGTTTACCATAGACTTCCTATCAAAGTGTGCTTATTCAATCTGTGGGTATTTACATGTTTTAAAGGTGTCCATATTTCTCTGGGTTTTTTAAATGGATTAACCAGTGATTCACTTAGTTGGGATAGAGATTCTTCTCCTATCCTAGGAAATACGTTTTTGGTGCTTCATTTTTTGTTCAACAGTGTTATAGACCCTGTTGGTCCTAATTATACAGCTCTCCTGGAAAAGTAGAGTAATTCCATTACCTTTTAACCTACTCTGGCACATAAGACTTCATCTCAATTAATTCCTACTCACTGCTTCTTCATATAGCCTGCAGCAATCCCAGTGCAGACTCTAGACCTCTGCAGGAATCTACTCACCATGAGCAGGGTCTTGAGTATTAGGGTCTTCCTGGCACGGTGGTATTTGTCCCATGCCTCTGGAAGAGCTCTCTGAGCAGTCTCGCTGAGATGTTAAGAAAGAAGTGGCAATAAGGTGAAATCTACACCAGGGGCTTGACAGTGTCATGGCCTCAAAGAAGGTGCCACACAGCTCCTGCCTCAAGCAAGAGATTGAGCATTGTCAGGACTTCAGGGGCTTGACTTAAAGTCTTCCTTTGGTAAGGGTGGGCGCTGAGTTTCTTATCTTGGAAAGGGGGACGTGAGCATGCCTAGATGCTATGGGTATCCTTTTTTTTTTAAGTAAATGAAGTGTCATTTGGTGTGAAAAACTACGCTGAAAATACTTGCTTTCTACTGCCTCACCATTGTATTCAGTGCTCTGTGAACATAAGAGAAACAAGTGTGGGAAGAATTTACCCATTTTCTTAACAGCCTAAAATATAGTTAGCTTCTGTTGGACTGAGTTTGAGCTTGTATTTTGTTTCTAGTTGAATCAGGTACTTAAACGTGAAAAAAAAAAAACCCTTTATAAAAAGTCTCTTAACACTGATGATTTCTGTTGGCTAGACAGTTCAAGGCTTGGTTAGGATATGATGGGTTTGTCACTGTTCTAATGTGAGAGTTTTGTGTGAAATCTTTGTTCAGTTGATTTCTATTTTGAAACAGACTTCCTTCTGAAGAAAGTTTATTATAAAACGAAGAAGTAGAAGCAGAAATTATTTTTATGCCTTGCCAGAAATTGCCATGAAATTGGATAAATACACTTTTGCACTGTATGTATACATACAGTGAATAGAGCAGGAATTTAGAGGTAGAGGTAGAAAAATGGGATTATGATATCTGACCATAGGAATTGGTGCTAAGTGTACTGGCATTTATGGCTGTGGTATTTAGAGGTAACTGCTACTTTTTTTGATTCATATTTCTGATTTCTATTTCATTATGAAATGTCTGTGTAGGACACGAATAAGTAAAAAGGGGTTAATCCATTATGTTCAGGTTGAAGTGAAAAATTATGATTTTACCAGGTGTTCTTTAGGGGCTGCTAGTCAGCATAGGGCATTGAAATGGCACATGCATTGTGTGAAACAAGAAGTACTCTCTCAAGCAGTTATATAATTATAAGTAAAGGTTCCAGTGGTGGGAAACAGAATACAACATTTCATCTCATGCTGAGTTGCAGTCAGTACCAGGATCAGTTCAGTTTACTTGATGATATTATTCACAAAGCAGCCTGTTTGGAGCAGGTTTTACTTAGGTAAGCATAGGACTTTCTTATCCTTTCTTTTCACTGTCTCAGAGCAGAACTACTCAGAAAATTAAGTTTGAAACTTTCCTGGCACCAGGGTGGAATTTCTGTTAAAAATAATAATTAAGCAGCAGAGTGTCAGGTTTTCACAGAACATAACATTAGATATTCCATGTATGGTTGTGGATTATTTCCTGGAACTATCAGAGTTTACTCATGAGAATAAAGTAAAATAAAATTGTCATGGGTTGCTGACACACCAAAAGATCTATGTCCGGAACCAGTCTTGATGGGAAAGTTATGCTTTATTTTGCAAAAGTACAGAGTGAAGTATCCCCACAAAGTCTGCTGAATTATCCAGTTCTTTAAAATACCATGCTGTGTCTGTAACCACACAAGTATTATTTCTTCAACATATATTCAAGATGTTTTTATGTACCCTGTATTAGATGCTTTTTTCATGTGGTATTTCACTCTTAAAATGGGTCCTCTGGAAAAATTATACTAAAAGGTCTCTTAAGAAAGGATGCTATGAGCTTATTTGTAAAAGCATAATTCCTGTAGTTACATTTAGAGCTACACATGCAAGGTCAACATGTTACTTTTGTCATTGTTAACTTTCCTTTTCCATTAAGGAGTCACGGCACAGCAGCACAGTTGAAGAGGACTCTGAAGGAGATAATGACTCTGAGGAATTTTATTATGGAGGACAGGTAATGCAGGAAATATTTTGCACAAGTTCCAAGAAAGTAATATTTGAAAGTTATCATGTTCATTCCATTACAAATTTATAATAATAGTTAATTTCTTTGGGTTTTTTCAGTGTTGAGTAGAGTGGCATATGTATATATATACATAGCATTTTATGGAATGAATACTGAATGTTCAAAGTTATAATGATAACATGTTCAAAATAAGATTACTTTGCTTAATTTTGCAAAGCTATAAAAATGGAAAAAGCAAATAGCCTCCAGAAAGCTTGAAAATAGAAGCTAGTTGCTTACTTCCAGGAAACAGATAACTGACTCTGTAAAGCTTACCCCATTATTAATACAAATGGGAAGTCAGGCTGGATCCAAATCTGTTTCCTTCTGGAGAATTGCCATTTTTTAAAGTAAAGAGCACTGCATTTTTATAGTGAAAATCGTTATTACAAAACAATTTTGGTCTAGACAATAGCCCATTCTTTTTCTGAGCTCTAGAGTAAAATTCACCTTGAAAAATGCTGCATATTTTAGATGATTGTACTGCTCTGTGTCTTTCCTTCTTGTTCTCTCAGCAGAATTAATTATTACATTCTCTTGTGTATTGGGAAATAGAATCTTTTCATGCCTTTTTCTTTTGCAATGTGCTTCACACTGCTAGTCTGTTTATTCAGATTTCTCTTGCTTTTTTAGCCTCAGTGTTGCCCCAAGGAATCATTCCTCACTTATGTTATTAGAACTGTTTGTTTCGATGAACATTTTAGCGAATTACGGCTGCTGTTTTATGAGGGTTGTCCCTTGCCTCAGCCTTGAGGCTGAAACCATCCGTGCCCTGGGTGCAGAGCCAAGGCTGCAGGAGCAGGCCAGCAGGGCCAGCAGTGCCAGCAGGGTGGGTCGGTGCAGAGAGCGTGGGATGCTGATGAGCAGGACATCGCTGAGCCTCTTTTCTTGCAGAGCCAACTGCGCGGTGGGGCTAGCACACAAAATTCATGTTGAGGTGCTTTACAGTAAAAAAAAAAAAAAAACAAACCCCAAGCCAGCAAAAATCCACAAACAAACAAACAGCCCTATGTCCCTGAAAAGCTATTAAAAGTTACATTGAAACTGGAACTGAAATAATGTCTTTTCATTGTCTGAAATAGATCGCATGGGGCATTGACTCATGTTCGCTTTAGAAATAACTGCAGGCATTGCCTCCCTTCAGCTGCCGACTCCTACAGCCCCATGCTGGGGATGCTGGGGAGGACCATACACATAATTCACTGCAAAGAACGGTGTTTTATTTTAATCTGCCTGAGAGGAAAAAGCTTCTGATCTTGTCCTGTAGTGATGAGTCGCATGTACTTGCTTCATTTTTCAACTCTGAAGAAAGGGCAGCAACCTCAAGGTGAAGGAAAAGGCAGAAAACTGCTGGGAGTGTTTATTTCTTGAACCAGGGCAGATACATTTGGTAAAGGATGCCTAGCAGCGTCCAAATGAATTAATAAATATTAACATTGCCTGTGAGATACAAACACAGATAGCAGTACATCATTTTGCAAGGCGTAAAAGAACTGTGTAACAGACAAGACTGGTTAGAATTTAAGTGCCTTATATTAAAATGGAAACTAGATTATATTGCATTGTCTTCTCTATGGGGTGATACATTTAACTGAAGGAATAGTAACTGGCAAAAGAAAAATCAGGTCTGCAAAAAAAAAAATAAAATATCAGTTGATTATTATTGTCCTGAGTGTGTAATATCCATATTACGGTGAACAGGAAGAAAAATAAGACATCACAGAAAGTATATTTAAAAAGAGGGGAAAAGGACATGTCTAATTTCGAATTTCATGGTTAAAAAGACCTAACCAAGAAGTCTAACAAAGACATTTAGAGTTAAAAATTAAAGCTGAGGACTCAGAAAACAAATAAGAAACCAGGTAATGAGCGAAGTCCTTCAAAAGACAAAAAAGAACAATCCCTTTTTTGAGCAGCGTGTTTGTAGGAGTTGTCAAGAGAGCACCAGGTGTACTGGGGAGACAAAAGATTTGACCATAAACATGGGGAACAAGCAAGGCGGGCTCCTTCATTTGAAACAAGTGTCTACTGTGCCCACAGAGAGAGGGGGCAGAAATACTGGCCTTAACAAATAAAGGAAAGAGATGCCACTGTAATTGTGTACAGTGCAGCTGGGAAGGATGGAGGTCAAGGATAATTCTTAGTATTTCTAAGTGGCTACGACTGGAAAGACAAGAGAGCTGCTGCTGATGAAACAAGGCCCATGGAAGATGGGAAATGGCATTTGATAGGCAGTGTAAAGAAGATGCAACCTTTTGCTTGTAAATTAAATGTTTGTATTCACTCCCTAGGCACCTGCTTGTAATCCTCCCTAAGGATTTAGTGGATAAATACTTTAAAGTAGCTAAGTGGTTCAATAGTCTAAGACCTATTGATTTTCAATGGGATTTAGGTTTGTAAATCGCCTAATCTCCTTTTAAAAAGCAACCCTTTGTCAATCTGAATAAAGTCTCAGATTAAAAACAGAGACTTTCTAAACATAGACCTTTCAGTCACAGCAAAGTTATCAGATTTTTTAGCTTTTATATTCACTTTTTCTGCAACTCTGTGAATTCTTGCTTTGGATCTCTATCTTCTACATTTGCAAATAAGAACAGATGAAAACAGAAATGCTACTGCCTTTGGCTCTCTCTCTGCATATCTCTTGTGCTTCAGCTACAAGACACTTGAAAATGCAGAAATAAAAAACTCTGACAGCCTCCTCTGCGTACATCAGTATGTCTGTGGCACTAGTTCAGGGGTGGGAAGTACCATACTGTGGTCTTAAAATTTGCCAGAGCACTGCTTTATTTCCTTTTTGAGTTCATAGCCTCTTACTGTGAGAAAATAGATTAGGAAAAGCATGTTGAGCAGTGTAGTGTTCTGCATAATGTTCCTTTTGTATTTTACTGTTATTGAAACATAAGACTAATTTAAAAATCTGATTTAGGACCAGCAAAGGTGGCAAGTGCACCACAGCTACAATTTGTGAAGCGATTGCTGTGCTTTCTTTGGAAGCAGGACAGCAATTATTTACGCATCTTTAAAGAATTCTTCTTTGAGTAATGAGCATGTAAAAAGGATTGGTTTCTCCCTACCTAAAGTGAAAAAAAATTACAATAACCATTTTCTTCCTGGGCTCTTCTACTTGGAAAATTGTTCTGACATGCCTGCCCAAAGAAAGGAAGGATCCTTTTTTTATGACCTTCTGGCCATGAATATCATTGGTATCTCTGAGAAATACATGTCCATGCCATGCTGTACCTTATACAGCAGGTACCTTATTACAGAATTCTAGATCTAAGTCTAATCAAATTACTCTCTCCTGATTTTCAAACATAAAAAGGTGATAATGTGATTACTTTTTAATACTGCTGAAATTCAATTAAATTGAAAAGCACATCTCCTAAGTATCAGAGCTGAAAGTGTCATAGCACTGGTTTCCTACAGATTTGAATGTACAGATAGAAGGAACAGTACTGCAGTTGGATGTGGCTCTGCAATGACAAGAATTCTTGCAGGTTTCCTTATACGGTTATATAGATGTGTGGGTCTAAAGGGATAAATTATGTTCTGCTGCTTTGCTGTCTTGTCAAAGCTACAGACCAGATCCTACAATCATTTCTGAATCTGTTCAAATTAGGGAGTTCATTGACTTTGGTGGAATCACTGTCATTCTAATGGTTGTAAAAACATAGATTTAGGTTCGCACAATCAGGATCATTTTGCTTGAGAAGGTAATAATAGACAGACGGTGAATAGATTTTTGTCTGTGCCTCTTTATGCCCAAAGTGGTATTTTGGACCTTGTAGAAGATAGGGGGATATTAATTATTTTGACTTCATACAGTCCAACCAAACCAGCTCACAAGTTTTGCTTTTTAGTCTAATTATAAGCATAACTTCTTCCATTTTTCTTGTAGAGTTTGAAAAAAACAAGGGGGTTGATGTCTAGATGTGTACTTCTTTATGCCTTCTCTGGTGTAATACTTAACATGGGAAAGTGTTATTTTATTTTTATTTTTTTTATCTCGTATTATTGCGCTGGTGGGTAGAATGCAGCCAGTGAGTAAGCTGAAAATATAGTTTAGATGCTGAGGTGCTGGGTATAGAGAATAGTTTCATGCTTTTCTTCTGCCCAATCCATTCTGTGTCTAGTATATATGAGAGTGTGACAACAAGCAAGAGCGAGCAAACCTTTGTGCTGTAGTGGTTGGACTAGGATGACAGGACTGGGAACATCTGGTTCTCATTCTATTTATGATTTTTAAAATACACAAGTGTCTCAGAAAAAAACCCTGGGACAAAACAGGCAGACGGATGAGTCTTTTGCAGCTTCTCTTCCCACAAACAGGAGGAGAACCCTTAAAACACTTCAAGGCAGAGGTGCCTGCTTTGACAATCTTACTACCTTAGCAGATGTGGTAGCCTCAAGGCTTCAGCTTGTCCCTTCTGAGTGTGGCATTAAGGAATCTTAATGCAATATATTTTACTGAGACAACTTTTAAGAGTCTAGATCAGGTGCCAGAAATGAAATACGGAACTCTCAAGATACTTTTCTTTTCCTAACAGGTTAGCTATGATGGAGAACTTCACAAGCACCCACAGCTGGAGGCTGATTTAACAGCAGTAAGAGAGATCTATGGACCTAATGCAGTATCTCTCAGGTATGGCACTGGCCTCTCTGTTTTGTGGAACCTTTAATGTTTTAGATTTTGAATTCTATATGGACCTTCCCTGGCTGCCAAAGCACAAGTGGTGATTTCTGCTGATTTCTGCATGGTGTGTGACAAAAGGAGGGAGCACTGCAAACCAGCATCACTGCTGGGTTTTTGGGGGTTCTTCTATGGTTCAGCATGGTTACAAATAGCTGTGCTGAGAACAGCCCTGTTCTAAAACATGATTGTCTTTTGCAGTTCTAGTCAGGCAGTTGTGTTTTGTTGTAAATTACTATTCAACATTTCTTTAAACCCTTGTTAAACTCTTCTGTTATATTCTGTATTTTGCCCTGGAGGTGAACAAGTGGAATGATAAGAGATTTAATAAATACTTTCCCTAGGGAACAGCTGAAGGAATTGGATTTGTCTAGTCTACGAGAAAAACAGAGGAGGAAGACACAATAATAGTACACAATAATAGTTTTTCTTCTTCAATAAAGCTGTTTGTAGGTAAAATGAGTGATCAAATACTCTGTACTGTCATCATGAGAAAGCTTCTTACCCTAGTAAGAAGCTGGGGTTTGATCAGAGATTAGGGAAGTTTTCAGACTTTAGATTGTGAGAATCTAAAGTATTTTACACAGGGAAGTAGTGGAACCTTGGTCAGATGTGAATTGCTGAGAGTAATTACACGCAAATTCTCTTGGGCATATGTGAATGTGCATGACGCTGCCACGGTGCATATCAGTGTAGTATATATATTTTAATATGCCTCAGGTATTTTATAACTTACTTTTCCATCCTGATAATTCCATAAAAATAACAGGTAGGTAAGATGCAACAGACCTGTCAGATGTATTGCAGGGAAAATATCAAAGTTGTCATGCAAACCAAGTAAGAAGAAGAGAGAGCATACCTACAGCTGTGATGTACTGTACCTTTTCAAATTAAATGGAATTTTATTACACTTCAGGAGTCCAGGGAATTGAAATCTGAATAGCTGCATATAGGTTTAGGAAATGAATAAATGTTTATTTGCTAAACTGATAACTATGAAATTCCTTCAAGCTCCTATAATGGAAACATTATATGTAACCTTTTGAAAACTTAAATGCATGTAGTTTATTGAATCAGCTTTCACTGGAAACACTGTGATCCCCTTGAGTTCACTATAGTAGAAATTGGCACCTTCAATGTTTTATCCTATTGCAGCTGAAAATATTTACAAATTCTTGGAAATAAACCCCACAGCTTTAAGGATTCATTTTCATCCTTATGCAGCTCCACTTCTTTAAGAAGAGAGAAGTTTGTCTGACACGGGTATCTATCCACTGAGAGGCATATTTCCTAGACAGTTGACCCTCCTTTCACTAATCTTTTGCGGTCAAGAGCCAGTTTTACATGTAAAAGGGAAGTTTGAGTACCTGCATGCCTTGAATCACTTAGAAATCATCATCATGCCTTGTGGCCCTTAGAAATCAGGCCACAAAAGCCCAGAGAAAATGATCATCCAGCTGATCCAAACTCTTCCTTATCTCTTTACATTGTTTATCTATTTATGGGTAGAGGACCTCTGGAAGCTTCAAAATCAGTATGTGTTGATGAAGCCATTGTAGACAGCAGATCATAAGATGCAAATGTTGGAATAAAACATGGTTTCCTCCTCATGTCAGCTTGGGAAATTAAAACTAGAGTTAGCATCATGTGTCTAAAATCCATCTTCTAGGATAGTGGTGGGGTGGAGGCAAAGGGATTTCAGTGATTATGAAAATGTCACAGAACTAATTTTTATCTTATTCATTTTTCACTAATATTTCTGTTCCATTAGTTTTAACCATTCCTCTGTTTAATTTATAAAATTATTCTTGTCTACAGCCTTTTTAATTTCAGTTATGTGAGTAACACCAGCCTGCATTCATAAAAAGCTACTTAAGATAGCATAACAATGTTTGGATCTTCTAGAAAGTGAACAAAAAAACTTGATGCTACTGTTTTGTAAGGTAGTGGCTAAGCCATTCACTGTTCACTGTTTCAAAGCCTGGTTTTCAGTCAGCTGTAGGAGGTCAGGGAGTGCCTGTGCAGCTCTGGGTGAGGTGACACTGGAGCAGCTCTAAAGGTGGCTGGGAAGGCTCCTGTACAGGCTTCTCCTGTTGCTCACCTGCCCTGTGTGTGCCCTATGTGGACAGACCCAATCTAGAGAGAGAACTTGGGTTTTCCCTGGCCAGAAAGAACCACTGGGTTGCTGGGTTTTGGTGGAAGGGGCTGCCTTCACCAATTCACAAGAGCTCAAATAATTTCCAGTACAAACTCCACCCCACCACAGCTGAGAGTTCACTTTGGTAGGAAACAATTACATTTTAGTTTTTCAAAACTGCCTTATCGATTGTTTTATGCACAACTGCTGCTGTGCACTTAGTCAAGTTTAATAGAAAAGCATGGAAGTCACTGTGAGAACAAGCACAGAAATGCAGTTTTAAAGTTAAAAACAGCCTTGTGACTGGAAGCAAATCTGTGAAAATTTGAGAGATAGTACTTTCACAGCATTGTCCACTTAAGTAATGTAAACAAAATGAAAAGAGAAGGATTTTTTTGTTTAGGTGTGTAAATAAGTATTTTTTAGCTTTGTTTTTCAGAAGTTTCCAGGTACATTAAGGAAGGGCCATCAGAGTCAGAAAATAAGAGGCAGAAAAGTCGTAGTTTAAATGTAAGATTTCAGATGGCAATGTTAAATCTGAATCTGGAAATACTACACATAACAGATAAAAAAGATAACTATTTCCTTGAGCACATTACAGGGCAGTCTTTGTTTTTGACAAATAAATGCTTGAATGTATGATGCAATCCTCCAGGTATAACAGGCCATCCTCTAGGCTATGTTGTATTTATCTTCAGTGGTTTATCTGAAATCTGTTCTTAGTTTACTGGCTGCTAATCAGAAATACTTCTGAAAATTACTAAAGGGTTTTCTTGTGTCATAAATGGGAGCAGCATGTGACTATTAATTTTTCTTTGTTTATCTGTGCAATATGTGAGACAGAAATACATGGCAGCAATGGAGAGATTTTGGGGGAATTAGTGGAAAAGATTTAGCCTGCTCAAGCAAGGTCCTCTGAAAAAAGCTTTTAAGTGCAGCAGATGGTCACCCACTGGGAATATTGATCCAATCTATGTAAATGTGTATTTTATAACTATTCTGATTTTGCAGATAAGATAATCCTTCATAAAATCTTCCATATTGTAAGTACTCCTGGATTGAGGAGTATCTTAAAGAGCTCTAATGTTATGTAATTATTTCCTTTCAGGGAATATGGAGCCATTGATGATGTAGATATTGATCTACATATTGATGTTAGCTTTCTTGATGTAAGTAATCTAATCAAAGAATTACATTATGAACATTAATACCCATTTAATTTCGCTACACATCAGACTCTCTAGACAACCACTGTTACTTTCCTTTTTTGGAGGCTTGATCTTCACAAGTGGGTGTCACATTATTGATTGATACATGGTGGAAAAGTTTTCTTTCCTTTTGTGACCACATTGTTAAAATGATGTGTTAGGCTTTTATTTGCCACACATGTTATTTCCTTCCAAACATTTTTTGTGAGTAGTAAATATATAATAAATATAAATGAAACACCGTTATTTTTATGTTAACCTAGATATGAGTCAGGTGAAGGCACTTCTTACTGTCCTGAAGGGAAGAGGACTTTGTCAGGAGTGCTCCTGTAGACCCATTAGAGAAAGGCTTGACTGGCAAAGGGACAATGGTGCTGTTTGTTGACTGGCAGCATGGCTTCTCTAGCTGTTGTGCTGTTATCTATCTTCTAACCTCATCTGTGCAGCAACTTCCTGGCCTCTATATAAAGAATAAAAATGAGAACTTTTAAGGGCATGATTAGCTTCTGCACAGATACGTTGTATTTTCAGATCCACACAGCACATAAGACACTTTTTGAGCTTTACAAAAATTTTAAGAAAATCTGATCATAACTTGAATTATTTAGACCAGTTTTAAAGAGCAACATTTCCTTAGCCCTTAGTTATGGGGCTAATTTCTATCCTGTCTTTTTTGTTCCTTTGTTTCTGAGCTTTGAAGCAGTAGCTTTTGGTAGATGGGAATGTGTCTGCCTGTACTGTATGTGCAGTGTTGTGTATAAACCTCTGCTTGGTTTAAATGAGCTCGCCCAAAAACTGGAGGCACTCTGACACTGCTCTTCAGGGAGCATTGATGTGCCATAATTTGTCCTGAGTCTAAAGTGTGATGCTGGAATAGATGCCAAACAACTAGGTAAATGATGGATGCTGTTTTTAGCAGCCCTTATGTAAACTGACAAAAAGCAGTGGTTCCTCACCATGATGAGGGACATCATTCCTAATGATGTGTGTTGTTTTCTTTTTGTCTTAAACTAGGAGGAGATTGCTGTGGCTTGGGATGTAATTCGCACAGAGCCTATAATAGTGCGACTGCACTGTTCACTCACACAGTACCTAAATGGTCCAGGTTGGTCAATTGTGTATTCTTCTTTGTGCCTTGTGTGGTGTCCAGTCTGAGCCATGGGGTAGACACTTATTTGCTACCAAATCTTTGACCTTGGATGTGCTGAGAGGAATCCTATTGATTTGAAATTAGGCTTACATGTGTTTGCATGGCTCGGCCCTTCCTAGTGACACAGGCATATAATTTAAACTTTCATAGGTTGATTTTGGGAGCTTGTTTTCCTAATATCCTTTGTGATTCAACTGCTTCCCCTAGGAACCAGGGTTTAGGAGTAAAGATCAGGAGTTTCTAATATGTGATTTCCTCATTTTTGAAATCAAACATCATCTGCAC
The DNA here is from genome assembly GCA_013400275.1 of Rhadina sibilatrix. Taxonomy (NCBI): domain Eukaryota; kingdom Metazoa; phylum Chordata; class Aves; order Passeriformes; family Phylloscopidae; genus Rhadina; species Rhadina sibilatrix. The sequence goes on from VWYO01027892.1 coordinate 54,053, forward strand.
AGATGAGATATGACTGATAATGAAGACATACACAGACCTGTGCAGCACATTAACATGCCTCTCTTCATTCAGCTTTAAAGAGCCAGGCCATGGTGATTGCCCTTTCAGCTTCTGGTTTCTATATGAGTATGTGAATTCTGGAAATCTTTAGATTTGAAAGAATTTTTAGGTGAGTAAAATCTCCTCATGAGAGAAAAATGGTCAAGCTCATGAAGAATCAACTGATTTTGAAGATTTGGAAGCATTCATACATGAGAGTCAATTTCTGATGTATTTTTACAGTGCAAGTCAGGCTCAGTTTGGATAATAACTTGCCCAGCCTCAGAGACTTGCCCTACAGGCTGTCATTTCAGCCTTTATCTGTGGGAGAATTCTGCCTCTGGAAAATGAGTAGATATTTCCAGTCTTGTTTAGCAAATTCTGTCCTAATGAGCTATTTCTACAGGATATATTGTCTGACAGTTCTAACTATAAGCTATATTCTGTTCATTCAAATAAGCATTTGATTATATCTTTATACCAATCTTTTTTTCCCCTTGACTTTGGTCTTTTTGGCTGTGGTTTATTACTTCAATTGTTTTTGTTAATATACAAATCTTAAAGTACGCATTTGCGATAGCAGGAAGCAACATTAGCATTCAGAACACTTCTATCAAAATGTAATTTAAAAAATAAGGAAATGCAGCACATAAGAGAAGGTGAAGTGTGTAGAGCAGCGTGCAGTGAGAAATGAGAAGTAACAAGAATATGTATTCTGCATTGCTGGCAAGGTTAAGGTGGGAAACATAGTTCTCAGTGCTGCAGCTGACTGCTTGTGGGAGTGCCCGAGTTCTGGGAAAGGCAGGAGCAGGGCCACAGGCAAGAGCTCTGCTGACGTTGGTTTTATGAGCTCAGCTGCTGTTGCAGCCATGTCTCTTTACTTACTAGCAAAGCACAATGAAATCCACCATCTTCTGTGTAAATTCTGTGCATTCCTCTTCGGTTTTCTTGAGAATACTGGGGCAGAGTTTTGTGCTGTATCTCTCTCTCCTATACTGCATTCTGTTGGTTGAGAGAGAGGAGCACAGTACATTCCAAAGGACAGCGGGGGATATGAGTACCACCCTGTAGCTGTGTACTGATTTTAGATAGTTCTCCTAGTTAATAGCTTGTCTCAGCAGTGTCTGTGCACAGTCTGTCCCTCGTGCCTTAGAAACCTGTCTTAGAGAGGATGAATCAGCCAGTGGAGGTATTGGCATGTCTCCTCTGAATGTAGAGTCTAGACAAAAATTTTGGTCTAGATGTCAGATTTTAAGATTGCTGGTTGTAGGTATGATGATATTTAAAATATTCCCCATCCCACCAGCCGCCTGCAGTGTGTCTGAAATATGACAATCCAAAGATATTGCTATACTTAATGAAATAATTCATCCCTTTTGAAAAAAAATCATCAGTTTGTATTTTGTATTTAAAAGCTGAGTTTATGTTTGATGTTATTTGAATAATAACATTAGAGAAGAGATAACTACTGACTTTTAGACTAAGTTAAATTGCATGGCCAAGCTAGATCTATTTTATTTTGTTATCAAATCTAATCTATTAAAGCAAAATTAAAGTAAAAACTTCGATATTCTGAATAAAATCTGGCTTTCTGAGTGGTCAGAATAACATCAAAAAACTGATTTGCTGTTTCCAATAAAATTTGAACAAACCCCAGATTTTTTGTTTTCATTTCCTTTTGATTTTACTTTAGTCATTATCACCTTATGCAATACAAAGTATGCAGTCTGTTCGTGCTTGTAATATGCTTTGGCTGTTGTCCTGCCTTGGGGACCTGCAGCTCTCTCAACAAGTACTGGCTTCCATCTGCCACTTCTATCTAGCAAATGTTATTGAAGGATTTTAGTAATGCCACTAGCTAATTTCCATCCTTTACCCCGCAAGTTTGCAATTTCTGACATGAATATGGATATACCAGTGTTAGGACAGGCCTTGAGGAAATTTCAGAGTAAGCCTTGGCTGCTGGGATTCACATATCAGGCACTTAGATGATGGGTTTGGATCTTGCATTAAAACACGCTCGGAAGCAAAATTCAGATACTAATGAATTCACTTTCAGTCTGGGCTTTCTTCGTAGCCACAGGAACTCTGTGTGTATTTACTTGGGAAAAAAGGTTAAAATGTTAGGTGAGATGAACTGCCAGTCCAGATACATTTGATCTGACATTGCTGGCTACTTGCAAAGTGTGTATATATAAAAAGATACATTTTTATAAATAAAATGGGTGGGAAGAAATACATTTGGGAGAATTCCGTTTGTAAAATTGTAAGTTATATTGGCTGATATTCCACAAAAGATCATTCCTTTCTTAATAAGTTTAGATGAAATGTCCACTCTTGCTGTTGTTTCAATTTAATTGTCTGTAGACAAGCTTCACATAGATGAGGGTCCTTAAATAAGACGTATGTGATCACTTACTGCTAGAAGTTCATATATCAACAAAATACCTTTTTTCCCTAGTGCCAACTGTGGATGTATTTCAGATCTCTACTAAGGAAAGATTTGGGCTGGGACATCAGCTGAAAAAGTAAGTCTAGAAAAGTACAAACCCCTGTTTTTAGGCAAACAAAACTCTTCAGTTTTCGGACCATGTCAAGTAGAATAAAATTCATGTTGTCAGATTGGTTGTTGGATCAAAGTATCTTGAAATTGTTTTTCTTTAAATAAAAGTCAATCTTTGCCGTTTTAAGTTTAAGCTGGGTTTGACAGCTGCTGATGAGAACTTGATTTGTGTTACTTGCCAGGGTTTTCTGTCACTTTGGTGCCTTTTAAGAAGTAAGCTATAAAAGTGTTAAAGACCGTATCTAAGAATGTTCAATTTCGTGTTTCTGCTTAGATGGTGAAGCCTCTGAAATGGGAGTCTTTTTGAGCTTCATGTATACCCCGAGTGGGCTATGCTTTCATGGTTGCCTCTAGGATATACCACAGCAATTGGGCCATCCATATTTTGAGGACAAGATGGAAGAATAGTCAAAAAAATTGGCAGTTTCATGTGGTCATAGTATAACTCATTTTAATACAGTGTTGCTGAGTCATCTCTTTGCATATGCTTTTGTATATGTAATAATTTTTTAAGTATATAGGCTTTAGTATCTCACTAACATTAAGAAACCCCTGAGGAAAAAAAACTATCCTGTTTAGTGTTTAAGAAATTCAGTGCAACATTTGCATGATCTCACAACTGAAGCAAGTTATTAAAATCTCTATGGTACATGACCTTAAGAAAAAAAAGAAATGCTCCCCCCAAATGAATAGTCTCTTAGGATTTTTGCTATTTACCCTGTCTGTGATTTTTGCACAGGTTAACTGCTAAAGGTTCCCATGTGACATTTTAAAGAACATAGCTGCGCAGTTCACAACTGAGCAGGAATAAAAATGCCTGAGGAGCCAAGTGGTCCCTCATGGCTGTGGCAATGGGATATTTCTTCTTCACACAAAATTCAGCTTTGACTTTTATTACTATTAAGACCCCCACTGCCAGGTTAGAGTCAGAGAATAAGGTTCTGCTTAGCCATGCAGATGCAGTAGCCCGTGGTCATGTGAGAGGCAGACCCCTGTAGCTGGCACTGATGCCCTTGACTCAGTTTTTCTCTAGATATCCATGAAAGGTACAAGTTTTCTGCATAAGTTTTGCAGTTGCAGTGCAACTTTACAGTTGCAGTTTGCAATCTTTACACAAACTGTATTCTCATTAAGAGTCCCATGTTAAATTAGTTCTGTGTGAAACAAAAAAAGGGAGTTTTGAGGACCTGGAGCACCCAATCATTAATCCACATACATGACAGAAAACCAGCTGTAGAGTTGCACTGTCACCTGCATGGTGACCGCTGAGACCATAGTATGGAAATGAGTATGTCCTGTCTGGGATAAGAAGAGCTTTCTTTTCTATCTTAATTTGCAGAATCATGCAGACATTTGTTACACAGCAGTGGAAGAACAGTAAAGAAAAATCTAACTGTACGCACAATAAAAAGGTGTCTGACAAGAAGGTGAAATCCCCTCTGCACATCTTTTCTACATTGCGCAGGTAATAGCAAAGAAAATGAGCTGTTATCACCATAAACTGTTCAAAATCCACAGCAGACTTAAAAAGGTGAAATCTGGACTTGTCTCCACAGAGAAGTTCTCTATTTATATCTTACTTCATGGGCATTCAGTCCTTGCATTGCATGACATCAGGAGTGAAGCAGGTACTGCTGCAGCTTCTAAGATTATTAGAAGCCAGAGCATTTCATTGCCCAGCTAGCCACGTTCCATCTAGAACTGGAAATAATTAGTTTTATTTTAACTTGTGTTTGTATTTTTATTTTATCTTTACTTGAACAGCAATAAAAATACAAGTAATACATATACAAGTAGTACATATGTATAGCAGATGTTATGTATATTTAAAAAAAAAACTGTGTTTGTCCAGCTCTTCTTTATACAGCAGTTTGTATATATAGTTTTCTAAAACTGGAATGGTCATTAATGAAAGATTGATTTTTGAAGATGCTGAGCACTCTCCCCTCTCCAGTATTTGACTACATTAATGTTTTCCACTTCTGAAATGCAGGCACAGAATTTCAAAGAGAAAAGGCATTAGAAAGCGTAAGAAACAGTTTATGAATAGTTTGAATGAATTTGAATGTAATACGATTTCTGCCAGTTGCTCGTACTCGTAAGTATATGTAGAATCAGGCTCTGATTTTACCTCTTTCAGGGATGTGACTATTTACTCTCTAGTGTCTTCTCCTGATTATTGAGAGTTGACAGATCACCCCTTCGATTCGGTTACTGAATTTGAATCAAAAGCTTCTTTGAATATTCCTTCTTTTTGACAAATTTTGCCGTTCGACATTCAGGGTATGAAAAAGAGATAGAATACAGAAATCACTCAGATTGAAAAAGGAAGGGATGTCAAAGATGACAAAAGATTGTCTATTCAAAGGTAGGGGAGGAAAGATGGTGTTTTAAGTAGAAGTCTTATCCATTCCCTGCCATGCAACATGCCACTGCCAAGCACAGGCTGTAGCTTGGGTTTTTTTTTTTTTATTCAGAAAGGGCATACCAAACCAGCCCATTCTTTTTCCTCTTGGTTTGGGAGCTTGTCCAGAGATGGCTCGGCCCAAATGCAGGGACCCTCTCTGTCCCCAGGACACCATTCCTACCTCCCATCTGCAGGAGGGTGATAGTGAGCTAGCTGCTTACAGTGAATCAGCAGCCTCCACCTGCATCCTCCACTGTCAACACTTGCTAACAGCGTGGGGAAACCTGCCAGCCGCTCAGCTTGGGGCTTTACTTCTCTATTAAATGCAAAAAACCCCACAAAAAATAAAAAAAACCCCAAAAAATTAAAAACAAACAAACAAACCGCAAAACAAACAAAAAAAAACCCCACCCCACCAGCTCCAAAGACTGGTGTTGCTTATAAAACATGGAAAGATGATTCAGCATACCTTGTTACATGTTCTTTGCATGGACAGGCGAATGTGAACCTTGCAGAAATGTGACAGTTTGTGTGAATGTTGTTTCATAAAAAGCTTTTGTTCTTTACTTTCTGCATTGGTAATTTAGGTCTCTCACATTCTCAGTTTTGGTGTTACAGAACTAGAATTTGTCTATAACCAGAAGGAAGGGTATAAATTAGTCTTTCACAAAGTGGCCGAGTTATTATGATCTTTTTAAAATAATGTCCTTTTCATCTGAATTAAATTTGATTTAATGTCTCCAAGTTTCACTGCTCATTTTATCTTCCATTGGATCTGAACATAGAATTTATTATGCTCTGTCCAGAATACAATAAATTTCATGGTATCATGCCGTGATCATTACATAGAAAAGATAAATTTTGATAAGGAAAATATGTTATAAGAGGTGGATTTCATTTCAAAGATGATTTCCTGAATAATTGTTTTGTTTTGAGACAGAGACCTTTTTACAAAAAAACTCTAAAGGTCACAGCTCTAACTTCTACTTAAGTAGTCAGTTGTCTTTCTGACTGATAACTTAGTGTGTAAATAAGAGTAAGTTGGTTTTTTTGGTATTAGAAAATGTTTTATATACAGTTTTTCATGTTTTGAAAGTTTGGGTTATATTTATCACTAGTGAAAAATATAAAGACAGGTGACACTTAAAAGTTGTTACATCTTTGTGATCTTGCTTGATTTGCCCAGGAGTTTGATTATTCTCCAACTTTGCCATCTTCTTTATTCTAAGGTCGCCAAGTTATCCTCCACCTGGCTGTGGTAAAAATAAATCGAAACTGAAGTCAGAACAGGATGGCATCTCCAAGACTCACAAACTACTGAGAAGGACTTGCTCTAGCACAGTGAAGGCCGAGGATGTGTGTGCCACAAAATCTCACAGAACCTTTGGCCGCTCGTTGTCGAGTGACCCTAGGGCTGAACAGACAATGGCTCTTAGATCGCACAAACTGCTGAGTCGTGCTTGCTCTGCAGCTGTCAAGCAGGAGGAGTGCATCACTTTAAAGCCCCATAAGGTGTTAAACAGGTCGTGCTCTGGGGATCCTCGATGTGAGCACAACAGCACCTTGAAGCCCCACAAACTTTTAAGCAGATCCTACTCCAGTAACCTTAGGATGGAAGAATTGGACGGATTGAAGAATCACAAGTTGCTCAGCAAGACTTACTCCAATGCCCCTAAATCATCCAAAATGGAGCCTTTCAAGGAGTCCACCATGGCAGAGAGCAGGAGGCTCTCTCTTACCTCAGGGCTTATTGGTATCTTAACACCATCCTCATCATCACCTTCACAAGCTGCTGTGCGTAATATTTTTTTTTTTATTATGCTCATTTTCCTCCTATTATTTTCCAAATGTGCTATTATGCTTTTTTTGTGAAGGCATTAATACTTAGGATGTATGTTAGTGACAATATTGGATATACTGGAAGACAAGAGCAATGAAGTCAGCTTTTCAAGGAGGATTCAAACAGCTGTGCATACACATATACTTAAGTTATAAAATCAGAATTTGCTGGGGTCGGGACAGAGATTTTATGTGACATGTTGAAATGTATCTCCATGCACAGCTGCTGGCCATGGGGAAAATGCAGTCACCCACTGCATACTTCCTGCAGGGAACAGGGAGAGTGTGCACTTCTGTGCTGCAGAGTTAGGTTGGTTACAGAGGACTTTTCTCATTTCCCTGCTTGCTTCGTGGGGGAAACAACTGTCCACTAGATGGTTCGAGTGCCACTTCACCTCTCCTTCTGGTCTTTGCATCTGCCACCGTCATCCTCATCATCATCGTCATCATACTGGAATGAACTCAGTCATGGTTCTATTCACCTCTTGCACATTTGTGATTTGTGAAGGGTTAAACCTTCAAGTGTGCTAGGGGACATCAGAGGCCATGCAAGGAACTGGGCCTACACTGGCCCTCTCACTTTCCTCAGAGACATGATCAATTGGGACAACAAAGGATAGCATATACTCTTGCATTTAAGAAAGAGCTCTCAAAATCAATTCTTCTGCCTATGCCTCTTAAAAGATGGCTTTTTTACTTTAGAAGGAAGAGTAGACTTGTTTGCAGTCTTTCAAGGTAACAGCTTGTTTTTTGTGTTTGATCTGGGGAGAAGTGCTTAGAAAATAGTTCTCTTCACTCCCTTTGCCTGGTGGTAGCTTGGAAGCTGATTCTTCCTTCAGATGCCATACATATGTTTAAAATAGTGCATTCTAAATAATGAAATTACATTGAGTGCTCTATGTTTCATGGTAATTTAGTTTAATAAGCTTTAAGCTATACTCTTCAGATCTAAAGGCAGGGATACACTATTGTAAGATCATTTATATGTATGCTGTGTGGTTGGTTTATGTGATGTGCACAGCAAAATTAATTTAAGATGAGCCATCAGACTTTCTACTTGTTGCAGTTTAGAGATGCAGTTTTTCTGATCCAGCAGAGGATGTATTACCATAGCAAGACTTTTCTCTTTTGACATTAATAAGAAAAGTCCCTCTGGTTTTTATAAGATAATGAAGGGCTGACTAGGTTTTATTACTGATGTTATCAGCTGATAGGGAAGAAAGGCAAGCCCTGTTTGGCAGCCTGTAAAAACTACCCATAATTTATTGCTTCAATGCACTTACTTGGAGGGAAGCTCATTACATACATGGTCAGATGTAGTTCGACTGATGTTAGTGGAAGGGCATCAAGCCTATTTCACATTTTAGATGCAGGCACCAGATATATGGGTAGCCTGGGTGCCTAACTGCAATTTGAAGTCAGTGGAATGTAGAAGGGATGAATCAAGATACTGAGTTCTCTTCAAGTCTCAGCTAAAATATTAGAGTCTCATATATGAATGCAAGTAGGATTGTTGCCCAGAGGAAAAATGGAAAAGCAGTTAAGCAATTAAACAGTAGAGAAATGAAAGGAAATACCACTATAAAAAAAAAACAACAAAAACTGCTAAAACCCTGTAAATGGAGCTGATCTAACTCCATTCAAAACAAGGTTTGATTTAAATAGGTGTCAATCTGGAGGGAAGTCTGAACCTTGCTGACTCTTGTAACAGATATTGCTTCTAATTTATATTGTTGTGTGCTGAAAGAAAAGGAATTTGGGTAGTATCTGAGCATAAAGATCTGTTAGTGCGGTGTTTGCAGAGGTGAGACCTTAGTTCATATAAAACAGCAAGGTTTTCAGCCTTACTGAGAGTTAGAGTAGTCATTCAAGCCTTAACATACAACCCATATTTGGATAGGCAGTACACAGTGAAAACATAATGGAAGTTACCAAACATCAGTTTATTAGGATGGACTGAAGGCGTTTTCATTTGAGATTAAAGCTTCTCAGATGGTGAGATGCAAACCTTCATCTAGATTTAAGTACTAGAAAGAGATAAAAGAAACCTATCCCATACTCAGTAAACAGTAGAAGGATTGATTATTTGTTTGTAATGCCTGGTTCACGCAAATGAGAGATCTCTTTAGATGCAAATTGTTTATCTATTTACATGCAAAAACTTACAAATGCTTTACCATTTCCTTATAATTAGTCTGCCAGCACTGAAGTTGCCTCAACTTTTCCCTTGCAGCAAAATTATGGTGCAAAATGCATTCCGGTGCGAGACCGTGGCTTTCTTGTGCAGGTAGGATGTTCGTGTCCTGTTCATTTATGAAACACTGTGGAGCATGAGCTGACTGTTAATTATTTTTAAGCAGATGTTGTTCTTCTCATTTTCATTGCTCTTAGACTATTGAATTTGCCGAGCAGCGGATACCGGTATTGAATGAATACTGTGTAGTTTGTGATGAACCTCATGTGTTCCAGAATGGCCCTATGCTGAGGGTAAGTGGTGTGCTAGTAAACAGTGCATTTTACAGTGCCTTGAATAGCTCTGGACCAAACCTGTTGGAAAACTGTTGGATTATTTCTGATGGGTTTCATCCTAATACTTTTTTTGATATGCAAAAATAGTAGAGCATATTAACTAGATTTTGCACTAAATTTGAGGGGGGGGGGGAAGGGGGAGAGCCTTACGAGGAAGGGAGAGAGAAGTCAGTCTTGTATCCTAGCACAGAAATGTAAAAGGGGCACGTGTTTCATGGAACACCATTGTGCTGCAGTAGTCACAGCCAGATAACACTGAGAAAGAAGTGCATTAGAGTGCTTTCCCAGTCTTCTGAAAGCTCAGGACATTTCATCCCTAAGCTTTTATCGAGCCATGACCACGGTATTTACATACACTGGTGTTAATACCAGCACTCTGCAAAATTCTTCTGACCTTGTTTTGTTCACAGGCTGCTGGAATGAGGAGCCATTCTCAAATGTGATAAAAAAGGCAGTAGAAGGAGATGCTCTGTGAAGTGCCTGGTCTAGCAGTGACCCAGTCTAGGGGCAGTGTTGTGGCTCAGTATTCCCAAAGTCTGTCCAATTAGGTATTTCATTTCTGTAAGACTGGGGACAGAATTTTGCCTGCTGATCATTGTAGCCTCTCTCATGCTGTTGGTGAATGTGTACAGTGGAAAAGATTAAGACTGGTCATGAGAGACACACTGCCTGGAGCTGCTGGATCACTTTGTGAAAGAGTATATTAACAGAATGTTCATAGCTTTAGGACTGGTCTTGCAGTTTGTTTCACCTGCCCTTCATCCAATAATGAAACATGAGTAACCTTAAAAGATTAAAGCCATGGAAAACTAATTCCAGTGAGTGAATGGTCTGATACCAGGCAATTTTTCCACAGTGTGGCCAGCAATTACACATACAGCTTCAAGATGAAGCAGATCTTGTTGATGATAGTTCCATGGAATAAATTCAGGAGGATTATTGCTCTGCCTGGTAGCAGTAGTCACCTTAGTGTCATTCCCCATGACAATGACTGGCACCAGGGTCAGGTGTGTTGACTGCAATGCAGGGTGTGCAAATGGGCTGCTAGTAGGATTTGAAACAGCAAATACGGACGCTGTTAACACTGGTTTAAGTCATGGTTAAACCCCTGTAGTTTTGGATAGCCAATCAGTGTTATTTTTACCTCTTCAAACTCATATCTATCTTTTTAAAGTAATGTTTTCTGACAGATTAATCAGTTGCCAGAACTGATTAGAAGCCTGTAAAAAAGTCATCAGTTCCTTTCTGTTTGTCTTTAAATCCACTGCTGTGTGTATTACCTGTGACAGTAAGAGATAAGACAAAATCAGTAATGTTTGAAGAGTGATTAAAGTTTAAAAAACATAATTATGTAAGTTATTGGAGTTTATGTATTATCCATACGTCAAAGAAAACAGTAGGATTTATTCTATTAAAAAAACAGAATGGAAAGTTATGTGCTCTAAATGAAAAAAAAATCTTAATTCCTTCTTTCCCACCACAAAGATTAAAGTCTCTCAGAATTACTCTTTTGTATCTTCAATTTAAGGATGGTTAATTTTATAGCTATCTGTTTAAGAGTTTGTCAGCATTTCGCAAAATAAGAAGCTGCAACCATATTTGTCCCTGAACATATATATATTCATCGGTGCCTTTGAAGTAGCTTAACCTGACAAGCTTGGCAAAAATGAAAGAGTGTCATTATATAACCTAGGAAGACTTAGATGCCAGGAAGAAATCCAGCATGCTCTGTGTATGCTTGAATGACTCAATAAGCAATATAGAGCTATTAATGAGTTTGCAGTTCTGTAGAAGGTGAGAAAGGATCTCAGTTTGAATTGGGCATTAGCTTGCCCTAGAGTGTGTTAAGGAAATTTATGCTTCACTCTACTGAGAACTCTGGCTGGGGGCAGCTTAAAGTTAACCCCCAGTTTGTGGGGTTTCATTTGCACGCTTCAGCTGCACACAGACACACACACATACATGAATACATATATATGTGTGTGTATATATAACCTATGTGAAGAGAAAGAGCATTTTCTCTTTAGCACCGCTGCGGAAGCAGATCTCAGAAATTGAGTACTTTTGTTACAAGAATGCAGCAAGCTTTCATTTGAGGCAAGACTACATGCAGTGTAGCCTTATTGAGGATCCCTGGCCTTTGTAAAGAGCTCTCTCTTTGAGTACCACAGTAGCCTCACCAGGTTTTGTAATGATGGATGCTTTGCCATGGTGCGCTTAGCAAGAGTGTCCAGATCTCATTTTCTAGAGATGCCTGCATCCCAAAGGCATTACATGCACAGGCTGTCTCTGTAACAGGTTGTGTCACAAGAGGTGCCACAGACTAAGTAGCTCTGAGTCTTTCACCAGTTTCTCCCTTTAAAGTTTAGCTCCTCCAGACAGATGCACGCAGGTTCATGTCTAGATGTGGGTACTCTTAATGGTGAGTTTCCCTCCTACATTTTGGATCTTTTTTTTCAACAGCAAAGAAGACTTATGAATTTATAAAAGCATAATAAAGTTTTTGCTTGAAAAGTTAATTTACAGGCTTAGTTTTCTGATCTTTTGTGGAGTTTTATAAGTTTATAAAGAAGCAACAGAGAAATTTTATTCTCTAATCTTCCCTTATGTCTGGTGCCTTTCCTGAACTATAGTGTAGTATATTAATTGTCTTAAATGCAGTTAAAAAATTCAACAACTGCCAGCACACAACAGTTACAGTCTTTTAATACTGTGAAGTGCTATAAACACTTACAAACTCTTATGCTGTACATAGTTTTTAATGCTGCTTATTACTGACTTGAGAAATTCAGTTGTCTCATCCTCACAACAGCTGAAGAAGCCATCTGAAACTGAGAGATAAAGCTTTTTCTTTCTGCAGGCTATCATTTTACCTTAGTTACAAAGTATCTTTAAATCAATCTCTCAGCAAGCTTTCTTCTCAGTTTTGTGTTTCCTTTTCCTATATAAATTTTTCTGTGGGAGTAGTCTGGCTTTAATATCTATTTCAATTTAAGTTACTTTTTAAAAATTCTGTTACCTTTTTTTCCTATAACCACCACTCGATGACAACAAGATGTCTCATTTTGTATGGCTTTATTTAGGTCCTAGATCCACATGGTAGATGTATCACTGTATGGAAGATTCTGTTGCAGAACAGCTGCATGACATGATTGCCTGTGTTTGACTTGATGATTTTACAGTGGACATCTCTCTTGCTCCAGAGCCCTCAGTAATTATCTAATCATGCAAATGTTCCCTGCTGGTTCAGGGATCCCGTTGTACATTGAAATATTTGGGTGTTGTTAGGCCTTCTTGGTCCTTTATTGAGGATAAATAAAGGGGTTGCTTTATTGGCTTACTGAAGATTAATAACTAAGAAATTCTTATATTATTCTTGGGATTTCTTTAAAGAGCAAAGTGAATATCTTTGAGAATAACTGGGGTTTTTTTTTTTGAGCTCTAAAATTCCCTGAAATACAGAAGACAGAGTTAAATACTCAGTTTCTCTGTGTCCTCCACAAGTCTCTGTGTGTAGAAAACAAAACAGATTAGGTATATGGGGTGACCTTAGTACATGCCCAGACCTAATGCCCTCACAAGGAACTGCACCTGTATTACTGTGAAGGGGAAGAACAAAGGTTCTCTAGAATGGTAGAAGGAGTCTTGCAGAAGTACTATAACACATCATGAAGTTGTAACATTCTTCTTTATAAAGGCCCATGGTTCACTGCTTCATTCCATCCACTTTTTTTAAAAAAAAAACTCAGTAGCAAAGTAGGCAATGTTTTTCTGTAAGCATTCACACCTTTCCCAGATAATATGGGGTTGAGTGAAATTTCTCACCATAGCAAGTTTCTTTTGTATTTATTTCAAAAGCACAATGAGATCCAAGGATTGTTTGCAGAAGTTACAAAAGGCGAATTGGATGCTTAGAGATATACACTTTAATATAGAGTACCACCGCAGTTGTTCTGCAAAGCAGAGGGAAAATGCAGTGATTACATGGATTGTAAGAATAAAAAATATTGTTTAAGCTGTTACATAACAAGGACCAATCATTTCTAATGATGATTGGAATCCTGCATATTTCACTTCCCACAGAAAGATTAAGAAACAGCTCTGAAGTCATTAGCAAGTGTTGAGACTGCAGCCTGTAGATCCAAACAGCTCCCTTAACCCATATAAGCAATGACAGTGCATCCTCCTGCAAGGCAGCCTGTGCTACACAACTCTCAGGTGCTCTGCCATCTTCTGAAGTAGCTCCTTGCTCTGTTTTGAAAAAGGGGAAAGTGGAAGGTCAAACACAAGTTTTATGGAGGAGAAACACATGGTAAATCTGCTGAAAAAAGTAAGGGTCTGGTCATTTGAATTATTAGCCTCATGTTCCTGTCTTTGAATTGGTTTTCAAGAGAGAAGTTGTTTAGTTGAATGAGAATGAACTACTGTTTGTTTGTAATTAATGGCTAGATTTGGGTTCTTTCAATAACATATTGTGCAGTGCATTTTTTTCCCCCCTAACATTTTCAGCCAGTTGGTATTTCATCCACATCTGTGTTGTTGAAGCGGTTACATAGATTTTCCTGATTTCTGTCAAACTACAATATTAGATTAAATATTAGAAATTAACTTAGGAAAGTTGAATGACTTCCACAAAACCCATTCTGAAGTATTGACACATTCTTGCATGCAGCATGTGTCCCTAGTGAAAAATTCATGAAACTGGAATTTGATTCATCCACTGCCTTTCACTGGCTTTTGGACCTCTCCAAGGATGGAGACTGCGCAGCCTCTCTGAGCAACATGTTACAATGTTGATAAAACTTTAGGAAAAACTTATTTTAGCTTCATCTAAAAGTACTGACTGACCTCTAAAGGTTCTTTTCAACCATCTGTTTTTGGTTCATCTTGCTAAAAAAATGTGTTTTCCAAAGCAGATCTAAGAATATAATAAAGAAACAAAAGCATTATTTGGTTCAATGATAGCAGACTATTAAGTTCTCTTTTTAATGTTGTTTGAAAGTCTTCCTTTTATTATTACTAGAATATTCTAGGGAAGGACTAAGTTGCATTTTAATAATGCAACAGTTTTGCTGCTGTAACAGTAGACAAATAAGTTGTTTTAGGAATTCAGCATGGACTTTTATTACAAACATTTAATATAATGAGACCATGAGTCATTAACAAAAGTGATTATTATATTTAAGGATCTGATTAAAAGAAGTGTAATAAAAATGTGATGTCATATATGAAGACTGGAGTAAAGAAAATGGCAGTCCTCTCTTGAAGAAGGGCAAGAAGGAGAGGATCCAGAGAACTCCATCCTGGTCACCCTCATCTTGTTCTGTAGGAAGGTGATGAAGCAGCTAAGCCTCAAAACCATCTCCAGGCACATTAAGAACAAGAAAATCCTCGTGAAGAGTCAGCATGGTTTCACCAGTGGGAATTCATACTTGACTGACTTGATGAAACTTCTTTGAGGAAGTGACTGGTCTAATTGGTGAGGGGAGAGCAGTCGATATTATCTGCCTGGATCTAAGGCTTTTGACAGTGTCTGCCATAAGATCCCTCTAGACAAGTTGTTGATGCATGGGCTGATTGAGGAGATGGGGAGGTAGTCTGAAAACTCACCTGGATGATAGTGCAGAGTGTATCCTCAGAGAGTTTGTGGATGATGAAAAAATGGGAGAAGTGTGTGGTACTCTGGAGTGATGGGCACCATTCAGAGGGACCTTGACAGGCTGGAGCAGTGTGCTGCCAGGAACATCATGCACTTCAGCAAGGAAAAGTGCAAAGTCCTGCTGCTGGGGAGGAACAAACCTAGGCACCAGTGTATGCTGGGGGCCACCCAGCTGGAAAGTTGCTTGTCTTGGGCAGAGAAGAACACCACACCAGCTTGGACGTGAGAAAGCAATGTGCACTTGTGGTATGGAAGGCTAATGGTATTCTGGGCTACACTGGACAGTAGAATTGTCTGTGTGTGTGGAGAGATGTGATCCTGTCCCTGCACACAGGGACAGGCTCCACTATGTCTGTTCTGAGCTCCTCAGCAGAAGAAAGGGATGGCACTACTGGAGAAAGTCCAGTGAAGGGTCACTAAGATGATTAAAGGGGCTAGAGGAGGAAAGGCTGAGAGCTTGGAAAAAAAAAGGCACAGGTGGGATCTTACTAGTGTCTGTAAAGATTTGAAGGAAGGGTGCAAAAAGAATGGGGCCAGGCCCTTTATGATGGTGTTCAGTGACATGACAAGAGGCAGAGGATGCATCCTGAAATACAGGAGGTTTCAGTGGAACAACAGGAAACACATTTTATCTTTTTCACCTTTTCTGAAGGTGACTGAGCATGGGAATACGTTGCCCAGATAGGTTGTGGAGTTCACATTCATGGAGAAATTCAAAAGCTGTCTGTTCAGGGCAGCTGGCTCCAGGTGACTGTGCTTGAGCAGGGACGTTGGACTAGATGACCTGTGGAGATCCCTGCCACCCTCAGTCTTGCTGTTCTGTGCCTTCCTAACTTCCTCATTTGTGAATAACTAAGGCCATTGTCAGAACAGCATGACTGAATGAGTTTTAAAGACCTATGAGACAATTATACAGGACAAAATAATCTCAGAATATATTCAATAAGGTAATTAAAAGACCATCTGTGTATCAGTATTTTTTTTTTTTTTAGTAAAGAAGTCTCTATAGAGTGCCATCTTGTGTTGAAACCTCAGACTAAGACCTCCTTAGAACAATGAAGGAATTAGTAAAAAAATCAACAAAATTAAATATTACAGCTAGTTTCTTTGAAATTTGTACTCTGGTGCATACATTTCTGGTGTTTAATATTTTTCCCATTGAACATGAGCAGTAAAAGACCATAAAGTAATATTTGAAACACCTTTTCTTATTATTTAGCTGTAAAAATAAGCACAGTCTTGTAATTCTGATACATTTCTTACATTAGTGAGCTTGCAGTTTTTTAAATGTTTTTCATCCCAAAGTGCTCTCAGTTATGTTTTATATACTATGGGTGAAATCTTGCCCTCAGTGGGTTCTTGCTGACTTGAAGAGGTCTTGGATTTCTCTGTGCTTTGAATACAAGTGTCTTAGACACCACTGAAAACACAGAAGCATTGAGTGTGCTGCTTAGTCCTGGGAAATTTCTTGAACAGAATAAACGTCACTGAACTGTGGAGAAAAGCGTAGCTGTACAAATATGTTTAGTCAGATGGAGTTAAGCCAAGATTCCAAGATTTTTGTGGAATAACACTGTGGTCTTTCTAATCCTTATGCCACAATATAGGTTGGTTTTATCCTTTCTTATGAAAAAAAGCCTTTCCAGCTACAACCTGTATTTGAAAAGAATAGATTTAAAATAATTTATATTTTACTGACAGTGTAAAATGGCTGCAGTATAGTTTTTTCCTGTTGCAAAAAAGTTACCAAGTGCACCATGCCCATCCAGCATTCTATAAAGCTTGTTTGTTCACCATTTTTTCTAGATCTATGAAGTAAAAATACATTTTTAAAAGTGCTTAAGATGCAGAAAAAATCCCAAAAAAGCCAGAAAATAAAATTTGTATCAGGCAAAGCAAAGCCAAACAGAAAAAGTGACATTTCTTACTCAGCTGCAGTCTACTCTCATCTTTCTTCAGATCATGACTGTGGTATCTCCCATGTCTTTGAGCAACATGTTCCATGTAGCATGGGAACATGAATAATGAGAGACTGTTGAGAAAGTTTACAGTAAAACTAAGAGTTGACATGGTGGAAAGTAGGAAACAGAACAGAGATTTGAAGTTCCATTTCATCTCCTTGTCTTCTGCTTTCACTAAGAAAAGTTGGATGGTCACTAATGGTTTTACCTTCACTGTTTGTTGCATTTGCTCTGTGTCAGGCAGTGAGCCTTCCCTGAAGCACGTCCTGTCAGATCAATAGTTTTTAGGTTACAGCCTCACCAGTGTCTGTGATATCCCTCAGAACACAGGAAAGCGTGACACGTCGTTCTGAGCACAGCTGCAGCCCACATTAGGAAGTTGCTAGATCGATACAGACCATGAAAGTTTCAGCTTTTTCAAATTGAAAGAATGTCTAGAAAATAGTTTAGGTAGTGTATTAGTCCAGGAACTAGGATATGTCATAGTGCGTAGGTGGCTTGTGTGTCTGACAGTCTCAGTCACTGCAGAAAGAAATGGCATTTGCATTGTAACACATGGGAACTCTGTGCTTTTTTCACCATAGCAGCAGTTGGGTAGGAGCTACTGATCATGCAAAGGATGGGGGTGGCTAAAGAAAAAGTCTGAAAACTTCAAATATTTAGAAGATGTTCTCCGGTTCTGTCATTGCCTTCTGCCTCCAAGCATTTTCAGTCTCAGGTTAATTACCCATGTCTTATCTTTTTCTGGTTTTACCCCACTGGAATAATGATCCTCCTAATAGTGTTTCAGCACTGGAGACCTCCACTTAGCTAATAGTTCTGTGAAGACCAATAGCTTAATGTTAATTTTCCATTTTCAAGAGAAAAAATAAAGTCTTTGTGAGATCCTGGTAGCTGCTGTTGCTGAGAGGAATTAGAGTTGCCTTCTTCAGGCAGTGAGCAACAAAGCCCCCCAGCCAGTCAGCTCATATCCTCAAGGTGGTGGTTGTAATCCATGGAACTGTGTGCACCTAGGACGAAATTTATATTGAGAAATAAATGTTTAAGGGTCCAAGCCCTATTTTGTCATGTATTTTCTCCTTGAAAACAATGAAAGATAGTAATCCAAGAAAAGGGAATTAATCTGTACATTTGTGGTTGTGAGTTCCACATCAGTAACAACGTATCTATATTTTATGTACAGACACAAAAATTCTTAGAAAGTTTAGCTTGTTGAATATTACATATAAATGAACCAAAGTAAGAGTATCCAAAGATGACATTGGAACAACATAGCTTTTATAACTGTGTCAGTGATGTTCTTGTTTCTTTAGTGTTGCCAGGGACATTTCTCATATTTATGATCTGAAGTCAGAAAAATACTGTTCCTGTCCCAAGGGCTCACATCCTATGACAAGAGAAGAGTGGACACCATAAAGGGAAACACACTATCAATATGCAAAACTAGCAGCAGAGTAGGAGCAGCCTTGAATTCCGTTTCCCTGCAAAGCTTGTGGTTTTCTTTAAACTCTGCCTTCTAGAATTGATTTTTTACCTTAGTTTTCATATGTTTTCGTTGGTTCTAGCATGCACAATTGCAGGAAAAACATGAGTAAGGAAATGTAACACTATATAGGTAAGTCACAGAGTGTGACAAATGAGCCCTTCAAACATTTGCTTCCTAATTGCCAGCTAGTATTTTCATTTTGTAGGGATTTAAACGATATAAATGGTTGATCTTTACTAGTGACTGGAGTAGAGGATGCTGAAATGGCCACACCAACATCTCTGGGGATACATTGGTAACACCTGTGGGACACTTAAGTTAAAAACATCTTATTTTG
This sequence comes from Rhadina sibilatrix, assembly GCA_013400275.1. Lineage (NCBI taxonomy): Eukaryota > Metazoa > Chordata > Aves > Passeriformes > Phylloscopidae > Rhadina > Rhadina sibilatrix. The sequence goes on from VWYO01027892.1 coordinate 72,873, forward strand.
TTAAATTGCGACAAATTCCAGAAACAGAATTCAAAAGTACTTTTAAAATGACTGTAGTGTGGGCTAAAAGGCATCCAGACTAGATACATGAAGACAGACTGTTGAAATGTCCCTTTAGCTGCAAGGTGGGGATTATTTTCCCCATTGTATTGTATTGACAAAATATGTAGTTGGACAGAAAGCTTCATCAAATATGCAAAATGAGAAGGATTGTATAGACCCTAACAGAAGTATTTTTTCCACTTCAGAGCTGAAATTCTGCTGTATTGCTTGTCATTATATGTAGAGTTCTCCAGTGCCAGCCTGAGGCACAAAGAAAAAAAAAAAAAAATTCAGCAGTCAAGCATTAGCGCAATGACTGTTTCCCAACTTCCCACTCCAGGTGCTCAGACACTTCTGGCATCATAACAGAGGGGCAGGAAGAAGAGAAAGGTGACAAATTGTGTGTTCCCTTTGTCATCATTAAGTCTCAGGATAACTTAATTTGCTGAGACTGCAAACAAAATATTAAAAATAAGTATTTTCCTACAAGGCTTCTTCATGACAAGCATGGCCAAACATAGATTGCTTTGCTATTTCAGACTTATTCCTTGCTCTGAAATAAAGTAAGTCTGTGTATACTGATGATTATGATAGTTACCTCAACTAATCAAACAATTTAACCATCTTCTAAATGTGGAAAACCCAAGAATAATGACAATAATAGATACTTCTTGTCCAACTTGCTATGGCAGAATGAATTTGATCTGTTTGGCTTCATCTCCTGCCTAATGCAATGTAACCTGGCAGATAAACTAAATCAAATGGGTGACACTATCAGACTTGAAAGATGATAGCTCTTGTAAAGCAAATGAAGTGAGACTGTATCAGTTCAGAGGATTTCAGATGTTTATTGAGGACTTGAATCTTTGAAGCCCAGCAAATGAATGTTTTAAGTGCTGCAAAGCAAGTGACTGCAAGTACAGCAATATGCTTATTACTGGCAAAGCTGTTGCCTGAAACAGAATTCAGCTAAATTTTAGGTTATCTTTGTGTGTTTAATTTTTTTTTTCATTTCTGCAAGTGCTTTGTAGAGGCAATAGCCTGAACTTCAAAGCATACTACTACAAATGCTTTTGTACTCATTAGAGTTGTGATCACTAGACTCAATACTCTTAGTTACAAAGATAAATGTAAGTTTCAATGAGCTAGGATTTCATACTATTCAAATAAATAGTATCCAGGAAGTATTTTTGATTGTTTTCAACATTGTCATAAAAGGTTGTGTTTATTGGGTAGTTTTAAGGAAGGTTTTAATTCCGATTTCTTTCAACGATTTGTTAATTTTGAATACTTGTAACAATTCACTGTGTGATATTATTTGAGCCTTTAAAAAGTTGATATGCTAATTATCTTTCAGTAAATAAGATGAGGTTGCTGTAAGGGTTGTAAACAGGTAGGGAACCCATGAAGACATGCCTGTTTACATTACCTAAAGCTGTGTTCCTTTTTGTTTCTGCTTTGTTTGCTTTATGAAGGCAAAATGTTCAGTTCTCACTCAATATGCAGTTTAGATAACCTTTTTTTTTTTTTTTATTTGTGATGACATCGTGAATTATTTTTAATAGGCAAAAGCTGGTTCAAGAACAATGGGCTTTTATTTTTTGCTTAATACTTGAAAAAAGGCTTGAATTACCTTTATTTATCAAATCAAGTAAGCTTCAAAATACAATGTTTATGTTGTAAAAATGTAATGGATCTTCTTATAGTCTATCAATAATTCGTTAAATTGACAAAAATTAAAAATAGCCTCTTCAAGAGATTTGTCTTCCAGATTTTTATATGTGTTCTGAATAGCAGTGTAAAAAGCTATGAAGAATAAACCTGCTTCCATTAGCTTCAGGATTTGTTCTCCATTAAGTTTAATTATGTAGGAAGTTTTCAGATAGATAGCCGTAAGAACTTTTGAGTACTATGCCTGTAATTTTGGTTTTGTAACTGCGCTGGGATTTCTTTTAAATTTAGCCTAAGTACTTACGAGTTTTAGAGTTCTTCACTCTTACTCTTCAGGTTATTAAAATGTTTCTCTAATGTATCTTCCTCAATAATAAGTGTTAATTATTTAAAATAAATGTTGCAGTTAACATATGAAGAATTAGCATTAATTGTGTTTGGGTTTTTTTCCTAGGTACGACATGCTAAAAGCAAGAACTCAAATTAGAACAAAAATAAAATTAACTTTCTTTCTTTGTATAGCCCACTGTTTGTGAACGGGAACTCTGTGTATTTGCTTTCCAAACCTTAGGAGTGATGAACGAAGCTGCTGATGAAATTGCAACTGGGGCACAGGTAGGATTATCTAATGTTTTCTGTAGTTTACTCAGTCCTCTCAGTCTCTTCCAGTATGTATTTTGACTTGTATGCACCGTTTGAGTACTGTTTGGTAATTATTATTTATTTGTCCACTGTTACAGCTGTAAATGCACTGGTTTATGCGTGGTGTATTCAAACAGTACTAATGAGGTGTTTCCATTGTTTTGCTTCCATGTAATTAGAGTAACTGTGTTTTCATGCGCTGTTGTATTCAATTAGGTCACCTGGGTTGTTAATAAAGGCAGCCATTGTAATTTGGAGATAATTCACATTTATTTTCACCTAATGAGCTATTACTACTCTCATGCAATTAATAAGTTACTTCCTGTTCATGGTCTTAGGATGCAGGGATCCACTGAGCATCTGTTGTTTTGATCATTATATAGCAGTGGGAAAGTTCTTACTGATATTGCTACATAGGGTTCTTTCTTCTTATGAATCATGAATTTAATATGAGCCTGCTTCCTGATTCTAAATTCAGTTATTGATGTAGTTATAACCCTGTCATTGTTTTCTTAAAGTATTTTGAATTACACTTCCAAATCACTAACCTAATGTTTCATTAAAAATTAAAGTTAAAAGATCTTACATTTAAGGTCCCTTTAAGATCTTCTGGTAAAAGTTTGCACATCTTAAGGAAAAGTGCACTGGTGTCCAATTTTCTGGTTACTGTGTTTCTACATAGTAAGCAGCATGGATTTTTTGGAAGAGTAAGCCTTCAATTTATTCAACTAGCACTAGTGAGTATAAAATAGTGGAAATAAACTATTCAGGTGGGTACATATCCTCAAAGGAAGAAAGTTGCAAGAGTGTATATCAGTGTCCTCACTTGAGAATATGACTATGGAATCAGAACAGCAGCTCTTCATCTGATGTCCAAAGACCATTGGATGGCTATATTTGTAACATCTAGATACTAAATATTGGGATAACAGTTTAGGCTAGTAAGAAATGGAAGGAGGCGTGCAGATGAAGCCCCACCTCTTCCTCAGTCTGAAGTTCTGTGAGAATTTCATTTTTTTTTTAATTCAGGTACATGTTATATGTACATTTAGAATCGTAGAATCATGGAATAGTTGGAGTTGGAAGTGACGTGTGAAAGTCATGTAGTCCTATGCCCTGCCATAAGCCAGGACTACTTCAACTAGATCAGGTTGCTCAGAGCCCTGTCCAACTTGACTTTGAATTTTTCCAAGAATGGGGCATCTCATGTGTCAGTGTTTCATCACCCTCACTGTAAAAATCTTCTTTATATCTAGTCTGTATCTCCCTCCTTTAATATAAAACCTTTACCCCTGGTCCTATCACAGCAGGTTCTGCTAAAATATTTTCACCATCTTATCATCCCTCTTTAAGTACTGAAAGGCTGCAGTAAGGTCTCCCAAAAGCCGCCTTCTCTGCAGGCTGAACAGCCCCACCTATCTCAGCCTGTCCTCATCAGGAGGGCATTCCAGCCTTCTGATCATTTTTGTGGCTCTCCTCTGGACTTACTTCAACAGGTGTAGGTCTGTCTTATGTTGGGGACCCCAGAGTCCCTGGACATGGTGCTCAGGTGGACTCTCATGTGGGCAGAGGGGCAGAATCCCCTCCCTCCCCTGCTGCCCATGGGGCTCTGGGTGCAGCCCAGGACACGTTTGGCTCTGTGGACTGTGAGTGCCATGGCCAAGGCATGTCCAGTCTCTCACTCACCAGCACCCCCAAGTCCTTCTGGGCAGGGCTGCTCTGGGTCTGTTCATCCCCAGCCTGTGCTGATACCAGGGGTTACCATGA
>VWYO01027892.1:77201-101615 GCA_013400275.1 Rhadina sibilatrix
CAGTGGCCATGAGGACACGGAGACATTGACCTATACCATTTGGATGCAACCAATTCCTTATCCATGGAACTGTCCATCCATCTAATTGAGCTCTCTCCAGTTTAGAGAGAGGGATGTTCAAGGGCTACATGTGTAGCCCTTCCTTTGTTCACTGATGTGGTCACTCCACCACAGAAGGCCAGTGGGTTGGTCAGGCAGGACTACCCGCAGTGATGCTATGCTGGCTGTCCTGAATCTCCTCCCTGTCCTCTATGTCCCTTAGCACAGCTTCTAGGAGTAGCTGTTCTATGATCTTCCCAGACACAGAGGTGAAGCTGACAGGTTGATAGTTTTCAGGACCCTCCTTTCTACCCTTTTTAAAAATAGGTGCAATATTTCCGTTTTTCCAGTCATGTGTGGTTTCACCTGACTGCTCTGCCTTTTGAGTTAGCATGGCAACTCTGTCAGCCAGTTCCCTCAGAATTCTGGGATGCATCTTATTGGGTCCCATAGACCTCTCTCTGTTCACATTCCTCAGGGGCTCTCTAATCTTCACTGACCATGGGAAGCATTTTGCTTCCCTACTTCCTGTCTTGAGCTTCCTCCACCCTGGAGGTGTGTGAAGGGGAGACTGCCAGTGAAGACAGGTAAAGAGTTTCTAGGCCTTCTCATTGTCTGCCTTTACTGTTTTGCCAGTCATGTTTAGAGAGGGTGCACTTTCTTTGCTTGCTCACATGCCTTCAGAAGCCTCTTCATTATTCTTTGCAGCTCTTGCAAAGTTCACCTCCAGTTGCACCTTTGCCTCCTCACCCCATCCTGACACAAGCAGGCTATGTCCATGTATTCTTCCTAGATTACCTATTCCTTCATCCACTGCCTGTTCATTTCCTTCTTTCCTTTTAGTCTTTCCAGCAGGTCTGCAGTCATCCATGCCGGCATCTTGTTTTCCTTTCCTGATTTCCAACACATGGCCATTGAGAGCTCTTGCACTCTACGGAAGGCATTTTGAAAGATCTGTCAGATCTGATCTGCTCCCTTGTCCCTGAAAACAGTTTTCCAGGGGTCATATTAAATAACTCGTTGAACAGCTTTCCTAAAATTAGTAAAGAATTAGGTATAAGCTTTTTAAAGTAGAGCTAACTAAGTAGAGGAGAGGTGGCCCTGGTTAGCTCTCACTCAGTGTTTTATGTAAGTGTCAGTGTTGAAGGCATATGCAGAGCTTGCTCTAGATCTCTGGAGTACCTGTAGATTTACAGAGCATTACTGTAGAGTTCTGAAATGATTACAACCTTAAGAGTGCCTAAAAGAGTTACATAAGGGGTTTTGTCTGTTGTCCCACTGGACCTAGGTGGCTAAATTCTATTAAGTGTCACTTTGGTGATAGCATTGCAGCCAGCTTACGATATTGGATCTGGCTGAGCCTCCCATTCCTGTTTGAAGAATTTATCAATTCTAGAGTTTGATCCATCTGAGCTATTTTTGCCATTAGTTTAGGACAGCGTGAATCACAGCATTGACAGTCAGCACAGTGGTTATTTCTCCAACAGCCTAGTAAGCTTAGGCTGACTAGTAAAAGGTAGGTGTTCACATTTTGTCTGATTAATCCTCCTCCAAATCATTGTGTCTAGTGAAGAAGCCTAAATACAGGTTCCCATCATTAGAAATCATACCCTGTTTTGTCTTTTGTGCTCTCAGCTAGTTTCCTAAGGTGCACAACCCCAGTTTGTCATTCCAAATAATCCAATGGCTTCTCCTTAATAATAAGTGATTGTACTGTCTAAAACTCTGCAGCCTGAACTCAGGTTGCCTTGTATTAGTCATGTAGGCAAAATGCTTGAAAATTAGATGACTGATTACTTGTTAGTTCCTACTCCCTGTAAAGAGTCTTTTGAGAGTGAGAGGCACTGTCTGAGGGACTGATGTCATAAGAGGAATTGTCATCAGCAAGTGCTGTCTTGTCCTTCATGCAACTATTTTAATCCTTACTTACTTATTAACTTCAGTACCTCCAGTTGAGGCGGAGTTCATGCCCAGTTTTAAGGACATCTGCTAGATCCACAGCATTTCCTTTTCCCAAGGAGTGCATATGCAAGGCTGTATTATAAGGCTTCTATTAGATTTACCTCCCAGTTTAAGTTGTTTTGCATTGCATCAGCTCAAAACAATGACCTCAGGGGAAATCAGGTGTAAAAAAAAATGCAGAATTGGAAACAATCTAGGAGTCAACAGTTTGTTTAAGCAGGGCTTAGGGATGGTGTCTGAGTAGAACTGTGACAGTTTTAAGGCAGTATCCCATCATGCAAATCATAAAGCAAGACAACTTTGAGTTTCTGCATTAAAAGATCTGGGGACTCAAACAGCTCTTCCCCAGTAGTGTTTTGCAACAGCACACTAAGAAGTGCTTCTCAGAAGCAGGGTGAACTCATGCTCAATTTCACAGCAATACATTTACACAGGGGCAGGTCTGCTGCCTGATCTGGTTGCTGATTTCCTTTGTAAATGGTAGTGCATATGCCCTATTTTGAAACATTCATCACACATACAGATAGTATAAACTGGAAAGTAATCAGAGAACCATTGGGGAAGGGATCATTATTTAAGTAATTTCATTTTTCAATATATGTGAGATATTTAGTCACTGGAACTAACAAAATATATTAAAACTGATGGAGAAAATTGTCCATTCATGCTGAAGGAACAGAGGAGGAGAATGGCAGCTATATGACTCACCACAGCACAGTTCCTTTTCATCATTATTCTTATTTTCATTCTGGTTCTCTAAAGGGCCATAATTTTTTTCCATCCAAATGATCAGATACAATGACAGATGTAGAAATTCTTCTTAGATGAGTGTGAGCTGTGAGATGAGATCTGATCCGTGTGGCGTTGTGGGGTGAACCAGGGATATCTACTAACTCCAGCTTGTCTCAGCTTTTCCTTTCTTTTGTGGAAAAGTCTGTTGACACACAGGAATGCTTTCAGAAGGCATAGGAAAAACACAGGGAAATGAGTAAATCTTCAGCTACTTTTTAATGTAGCAATTTTGTATTTCATTATGAGCTGCCAGAAAGCTGCATTCTCTCATGTTTGTTATTGCTGTATTCTATTTTTAACCTCTGAATGACATATTTTGAAACAATTACATGGGAATCTGTGTCTAAGTAGTGTATGCGCTTACATGCACACATGTCTATGTGCACATTACATGCACAATCCTGTGGAGAAATGGTGAAAATCGTAGATATTCAAAGAAGTGTTGTAATTTTGTACAACAGGACGGAGAGGATGCCCAAGTGTGAGCTGTGCAGATGACTGTTAAATCATTGCAGTATTCTGGCTTCAGCAGAAGCAATGTTTTCAAGTGTTTCTGTGATTACAGTCTTCAGAAGAGAGCAGAAAATGATACAAATTTGACAGACTATTCCTTGTTCTTGAGCAACATTTTTACTGGCATGTCTGTGCAGAGAGACACAGATCAAGCACAATTTCATTTCCTTAGTGAATAAATTTGATACAGGAATTCACATGTGTGCACAAGATAAGGCAATACTTCAAGCAGTATATTTGATATTATAATACTTTTTGGACCAGATAATGGTCCTACTTATATGCACATGAAATAATATGCCATGGTTGAACACAAACTCTCTTGAGGTCAGTAGAAAAATTCAGTCCTGAATTATCTCCTGTGGATAACATGGTTTGGTCAATACAAGTAACAATGAAATATATCTGTAATGTGTAAAAAAGGGAAGATTCTATGATTCAACATAAAAGTATATATTTTGAATAAACATAGAATAAGTATGTCTGTCTTTTATTCCCAGGTGGTTGATCTGTTAGTATCTATGTGTCGGTCTGCATTAGAATCACCTAGGAAAGTTGTCATTTTTGAGCCATATCCTTCTGTAGTTGATCCTAATGATCCTCAGATGCTGGCCTTTAACCCCAGGGTAAGTAGTTACCTTTAATTATGTCATCACTTGGTTTTAGTCATATATGAGATTTCAAAGCAAAGACTGCTCATGAAGGAGTCTCCCTTATTATGTAATACAGCTCCAGAATATAGCACAAGTGTGTTTTCAAAATTTTGCAGATGTTATTTATTGTCTCTGAGAAAGTACTTGAATATAGACTTGTCCTGGTTCTGGGCAGGGCAGGGTTAATTTCTGCAGTAGCCAGAATGAGGCGTGGCTAAGACGCAGAGGTTATTCCCACCACCTCACATTATTGGTGGGAGCAGGGGGAAGAGAATCTCTTCCAGGGAAAAGAGGAAAAAGAGTTCCCATTTTACTTGGCAGAGGGAGCAGCTGGACATTGTTTGTTGCTGGTTTTTTTATCTCATTGCTGTTTCAGCTGATTGATCTTACCTTGCCCTGTGATCTTTACCTTTGTACCTCCCAGTTCTCTTCACTATCCCACAGCAGGGGGAAAATGGAAGAAGGAGAGGGAAAGGAACAGTGAGCAGTGCTTTGTTTCAGTAGGAACACAAAATTGCAGAATACCATACCTAAACCATGACAAAATTGTAGGTTATGTTAAAGCCAGGAAACTCTTCCAAGGGACAAATTCTAGATGGAAAATTTTATATTCTAAGGGTCTTTCACTCAGTGTGCACATTGGACACAAAAAGAAAGATGGCCTTTGAGAGATACAGGTTATGTAAGCCAGGGGATTTCCATTCTATCTTTTCATTCTTAAAGTGTCATTGCTGTCATTTCATTTTCTCACTGCAAGTAGTTATTTCCTTGTATGTAATTTTATCAGATGTTGATAGTTGAGTTTTGTACAAGCATCAATTTTGAAGTAAAGAATTGTGCTTACATGAACTGCTCCTTGGGCTCCAAATGCTGCCTTTCAGGAAAGCCCTCAAGCCATGAATATTCCATCTCCCTAAAGCCCTCTCCCCAAAGGCATAGATGAGAACTTGGGATGTCCTGCAGTGGGATGCATTTCACTCTTTCTGAAAAAGGCCACCTAGGAGGAGTTCTTTCTCAGGAGAGGCTGAGGTGTTCTGTGTGTTGACAAGACCCAAAGATGGGGTACAGTGGAGCTGCTGAGGGTGACATGTCATGTGGAGAGGTGAAGCATGGACTGTTAAGCCTGTTCACTCAATACAGGTGGAGCTGTCTAGTAGGGGCTCCCAAGCAGGAGGGAGGTCAGCAAAGATCAGGGTGAGGCAGAGGGGACCACTGAAGAATCTATGAAGTTTTATAGACCTGCTAGCAAAGGAAACACATCTGTTTATGCACGTTTTATTTAAAATCTGTTTGGGTCACTGCATTATCTACCTCAAGAGCATGTTGTTCAAATAACTGTGCTGATTTTTGGAGTGTTTTGGAGATCCCAGTGAAATTCAAAGAAGAAAGATCATAATTTTTTTTAAGGAATTTTTCTGGACGATGAATGAGAGTCTGCATAGGAGGTGGAAGAAAGCTAATGGTTAGAAATGTTTGAAAGAACTGATTTGCCCAACATTTCTCCTAGCTTTGGTTTTATACACACTCAAAGAATTCAGGTTGTTTTAGAGCCAAAGTCTAATATTCTTTGAACTTATTTGTGTATTTCATGTCACATTAGAAGAAGAACTATGACCGAGTCATGAAAGCATTGGACAGTATCACTTCCATCAGAGAGATGACACAGGTAAATTTAAAAATATTTACCTAACTTAATCACTGTTTCTAGAACTCGAAAGATGTTTGTATTTCCTGCCTATGATGGGTTGGGAAGTCAATAGTATCAACTCTCTCCTATATAACTGTAATAATATTGAAATGTTTACTCAAAATAACAAACCTATCCCTAATGCCAATTAAATAAAAGTAATGAAGTAGAACTCAGAACTTTTGAAGTTTCAATAAGAGATAATAATAGCAGAATGAGACATTGTAATGCGGTAATCACCAGCTGCTGCATTTCTGGAAATAAAGCCAGAGACCTTTACTTCCAAGGCACAAGAAATTGATCAACTCAATGTTCTGAATGGCATTCCCAGTAACGTGAGATTTATTTCTATTAGAGCAAAATTCTCAATCAACTAAGTATAGCTGGGGACTTGGATCTCTTGGGTTTACTTTCATATTATTTCTCATGGCATATATGATGGTCACATTTTTGTTTATTTTTATGCTCCTTTACCAAACAACCCAGCTGATTATAATTTGTTGTTTAAATCTCTTCCATATATCTTGCTTTTCCAACTGCTATATAAATGTATTCTCACAATGGTTTTCAATCTCACTCTGTGTATTCATTCACAAAATACTTCGGGATTCTTGAGTGAAGAATGTATAGAGAGGAATAAAATAAATTGAGAATTAAAATTTACATTTATTTTTTAATTTGCGTAAAATCTTGTAAAAATTTTAAAAATCAGGTGTTTCTGTGATTTCTTATGATGTCTTTTAGAAATAAAAAAATAACTACCATTCTGTGTTCTTAAATGTTAAAACAATTCTGGACTGAGTTTCAAGGGGATGTTTTTCATTGTGATCAAAATCAAGAATGGTTTTCAAAGAAATTATAATATGACATGGTGTTTATACCTTGAAACAGTTAAAAATACTGAAGCGGAATATTTTGGGTTTCTTTGAGAGACTTAATTTTGTGAAGTTCCAGTCCAATTTTTTAATCAAGAGTCCCACAAAAATAGATGTATTCTGCTGTGCTCCCTGAGATCACCAATGTTTGCTATAATATAGTCATTTTGATGCTAATTATATGCTTATTATCTTACTCCAGGGAAAATAATTGCTATATTAATTCTTGTTGTCAAAACACATTTAAAGCTCTACTGTGCTGTATATCAGTAAAGCTGTGATTTATGCCTAATAATGAGTCCCATGTATTCATTTCAATAGATGAAATCATGGGCAATGTAACATACAAAATTCAAACTAGAAATAACATAATTACTCTTTTCTAGGCACCTTACTTGGAAATAAAGAAGCAGATGGATAAACAAGACCCGCTTGCACATCCTCTTCTACAATGGTATAAAGTTGATTCACATGAGATAATAATTATTAAAATATCATTTGTAAAGAATAATCACTTGACCAGTGTAATGTGGTATAAGGTCAGCCTAATAATTAACGTTGATATTTTCAACTGCAGCTATTCTGGACTCTTTCTGGACCTCATCTGGGTCCTCTGACCTAATTTTCTAGCTAAGATTTGGCCTACTTCCATCTGATAGGTTTAGAGGCCTGCAGCTGGGTGCTTTGTGATGGCCATTCAGAATACATTTTTAAAAAGTTAGGTTTGGTTACCACGTCTGATACATCTGTTTCTTATTTTAGGGTTATTTCTAGTAATAGATCACATATTGTGAAGCTACCAGTGAATAGGGTAAGTGTCTGTGAGTTTTCTTATTATTTTCTGATTTTTTATGACTTGTATTAGCATTTTAGGTGGGAGTTTACTAGCAAAACGTAGGTGTCTGCATTCAAACTGCTTGCATGGACTCCTTTAATAGACAAGGCAATTTCAGGTCATGATTTTTTAAAAACATGTGAATATCTGAAATAGGTCAAGGGAATAATGTTCATAAAAAAACCTATTTGAGGTCAGTAGCTCAGATTCAGGTGTCTACTTTGTAATCATCTGAGATAAGGTAACAAAAACATCAGTTTTTATTTTGTTACGGTATCGAATATTAGATGTATAATTGTGCAGAAAGCAGTGACACAAACACGATGTACCAGGAGATTCACATATCAGTAATCTCTGATTAAGGGTATAATAATATCAGCCTTCCAAAAAACCTTAATTCAAAGTGAGCTCTGATCAGGATACTATGATGAAATAGTTCAGTTTAATTACTAGGGCTATTCTAAATTGATATCTAGTTTCAAAAGTTTTCATATGTTTCATAAACTGAAAGAATTTTTACTATTTGATTTTGGCTTGAAACTGTGGAAGTGAGACAACTTTCAACTTAGTTCATGTAGTTATTTAGATGCAGTCATGTATTGTGTGAAAAAAAGCATGATATCTTAAGGATTGCCATCAGAGAATGACAGTACTTTCATATTAATCAACTTCTCTTCACATGTGCACTCTTACATTTTGCAGCAATTAAAGTTTATGCACACTCCCCACCAGTTCCTTCTTCTCAGCAGTCCACCAGCCAAAGAATCCAATTTCCGAGCTGCTAAAAATCTCTACGGAAGTACCTTTGCATTTCAGTGAGTACATATACTCATAATAACCAAAGTTATTGAAATGCCATGCCATTTTTTGCTTGTGGCATTTGAGGATTGCAGCTGTGAATGTACTGTTTTAAAGGATTTCTGATGTCACTTTGCAGTGTAAAATTACACTGTGAATTTTACTGCTTTCTTTTGCATTTTATTCAGTGGTTCACACATTGAAAATTGGCATTCCATCCTGAGGAACGGCTTAGTTGTTGCTTCCAATACGAGGCTGCAGGTAAATAGACAAAAGAGATTTTAGCTAACCTGTGCATGCTTGGTTACATACTAGCTTTGGCAGGTTTTCAGGGGGTGTCGTTCTGGAAAAAAGGATGATTTCAAATACCATCGTGTTTTCTGGAAAAAGTACTTTTCTGATGAGATTAAGATGAAGTCATGTGTCTGCTAAAACGTCTAGAGAATCCCTTTGTGGGAAATCGGTGTTTCAGTTTTATGTTGCAGAGCAGCACCTCCAGGAGGCTTCACTCGGTACTGCTTACAAGCAGTCACAAGTGAAAGAGCTGCCTAAATTGTCCCGTGTCACAGCATCCAGAAACATGCTAGAATTACGGGAACTGGGCTTGCAGCACTTTCTCTGCCTCTCTGATTTCTTTGGGAATGGAAGCATGAAGTGTGCTGGCCAGAAGGGATCTAGTGCAAACTTCTCAGGCTGAATCATCAGGAGACCACTATTGCAGAGCAAAGTAGGCACTCCAGAGGGACTGGGGAGCTGTAATGCAGAGTATTTTAGCACTGTGGTCTTGGCAGCTCTCCCCAGAGCTGTGTCCGTGTACCTTGGAAGAGCATCCCAAGGCGTATTTGGTCATGTACAGAAACACTCTTTGTAGGCATACTCAATAGGAATATTAGATTTAAAAACAGAAACCACAATTTTATACATAAATCTTAAGTAAAATTTTGTTTGGGCATCTGGTTTTTTGTTGGACATGGTTTCCAGGAGATAGATATCAATATAGATACCAATATAGATATATATATAGAGATACATAGATATAGGTATACGTATACCTATATACATATACATATATGTATATGTTTTGTACTCGGGGCATGATTTTTTTAAAAGACTTCTTTGCACACTGTTAGTTACCCAGAAATAAATTAGCAGGGCGGGCAAATGTGTTAAGACCTGTTCTGTAATTATTATTATTTTGTCCAGGTAACCAAATTAATGCTAAGTAATCACTCTGCTCTTTTTCAGCTCCATGGTGCAATGTTTGGAAGTGGAATCTACCTAAGTCCATTGTCAAGCATATCATTTGGTTACTCAGGTGATATTTATAAATCACTCTAAAGTTGGAGAAATATAGGGGTGTATCTTATTCTACTGCTTTTCTTACAGCTTTGATGTTTAAAACATTGTATTTAATTTAATATTTTCTACTGTGATTTAATTTATTCAAAGAAGAGAAAATATTTTCTAATATAAATAACAAGAAATTAGAAAATTCCCTTGTTAAATACTGTCCTTATTTTCAAGGTGCTTAGAATTCTTAAACTATGCTTGAAGTAAATATTAGCTAATACTGAATGTTATATGTAGTAGAGCAGGTCTTGATGATTCATCTGAAATCCAGCATCGTGATTTTTCTCAATTCACTTCACCTGTGAATTCATGGGTTTTTATGACTTGATCTGACAGAACAAGTTTGATCAACAGACATATTCTACCCTGTATATTTAAGACTATTCCCAAGTATCACCATGTCAGGATTGCATAGAAAGTACAGTTCAGCGTGTTTATTTTAGCCTGAGGAGAAGGAACATAGTTTGTCCCACTAGTGAATCCTACAGTGAGTTGTGCGGATCTTTCCATGTCAGAATTAAATAATAATCAAAAGCACATTAAAAACATTGAGAAATCAAAGGGATTTTAAAATATGATGACTTCTTTAGGTATGTGGTATTTACAGTTTCCTCACATAGGAAACAGCAGGTATATAGTTTATTGTGTGTTTGTGTGCATGTAGATGATTCTGAGAGTTTTATTTGTGCTTTCTGATACTTAGTGTTTCTAGGTCATGTTTTAGGAGCTTAACTTTTTGAGCTACTATTGAGGAACTTCAACATCAGTTATCTCTAGATGCACTTCTGGCTTTTCATACATGAGTATGAAGGCTTCTGAGGTCTCACTAAATGTGCTGGTTGAAGTATCATTATCTAACAAAATGTATTTCTTTTTGGACAATACTGCTTTGTCTGCTGCTTCTCTCTCTGCCTGTCTTGTCTCCTTCCATCCTGTATCCTCCAGAAGGGAGGCTTGTGTTCCACTGAAGTGTGTAATCCTTGACACCGATAAAAACCATGAAGGAGTCTTACACATTCTGTTGCTTCAAGGAGTTAGACTTCGCCATAATTCAATCGTATTTGCAAAGTGCAAATAATGGAAGTATTCAAGGTCAGGTTAGATGGGGCTCAGAGCAGCAAGGTCTAGTGGAAGGTGCCATGTCAGTAGGGTTAGAACGAGATGATCTTTAAAGTTCCCTCCAACCTAAACCATTCCATGATTCTGTGAAATACAGGATCCTGGAAACTCAAGGAAGCCCACAGTATAATGCAAACCAGGAATTTTATATAAACCAAGATGAGGGATATGAAAGAGATCTAAGGCACAAATGTTTCAGTTTCTGAGATGGAATTGGATCAAATGTGACTGACAATTTAATATTTTATGTGTAGATAAAGGCATCAAACCAAGGTAGATTTCAAAACTTAAATTGCCTACTCACACAAATTAATTAGACTTTTAATAAAATTCCATGAAGTGCTAAAGAGGAATATCTAAAGTTCTTTCTCTTGTGATTTTTGCCTTCCCATTCACAGTAAATCAGATTTTTATTTCAGCCTGAATAGGGTCAAGTAGACTGAGGACATGCTGCCATGTTAAGCTGCCATATCAGAATATTCCTAATCTAAATTCAATGGCATTTATATTCATATACATTCATATATATATTCATTTTTATCTGCTTTTGCACCTACTTAATGCTAACTTGACTTCACTAAGGTCTTTGCAATACATGCAATACAGGTACCTGTAATTCACAGGATTTATATTGTGATATTCTGTGACGGAGTTAACTAGCTTTTTGAGTGCCATGCAAAAGACTGTGATTCCCACTGTGCCACCTCTTCCGTTGTCATACTTAACTCTGCTTTTTGTGGTATTTATAGGCCAGGGTATCTTACATGATTTTAATATTCCTAGGGATGAACAAGAAGCAGCAGAAGGTGTCAGCTAAAGATGAACCAGCTTCAGGCAGTAAGGGCAGTAATACATCACAGGTATGATACATCAACAGTCTCTGGAAGATTTGTGGGATTTATTATTGGGAACTCAGTAGCTGAAAGGGAGGCAATAATTTCCTTTGTGCAAGTTAAAGGGTTATTACATTGAATGAAATCAACAACTTCAGAGACTACAAATATCAAATACAGCCCAACTGCTCTAGTAAAAATTTATGGACCATATTGCAGATTTGTGTCATTCTTTTCCAAGCAGAAAAATTTAGGAAGAGCATGAAGATGAAACAGAGGTTGCATTATGACCCCTAGTGATTCCTTCCCTTCTGAGTTTTAGACTTCCAGAACAATGAAGCAAAAGAAATTGAGAATGGTTATTGCTGGGAAATGAGCAGCATTTAATTTATAGCAAGTGATTTTTTCCTTTTCACAGATTTTACATGTTGAACCATTACAATTCTGCTGTATCTAGAGCAAATTCAAAGCATCTATACATAGGGATAAATTTCAAGAAAGAAATCTTATATCTGTCTCCATGATTTGCACATAGAAATTACAGAACAGTCTGGCTTTGAAGATAGACTGGCATGTGCCAGTAGATCTCAGAAGTAGGAAGGCAGATAAAATACCAGGGTAATGACCAAAGATTCAGCGACTAAATTCATCTTTCTTTTCCATTTTTTCTTTCCTGATAGCAATTTGTTTATAAGTAACACTGGTATTTCTGATAATATTTTTAATTTTGTAATAAATAGGGACTTTTGGATATTATTTTTCTGGATAAAGGAGTTCAGATCTCTCCTACAATAATGCAAATAAGTAATAGGTTTTTTTTAATAAATTTTATTACATTTAGAAATAAAATAGAGACAATATAGAAAGACTGCCTCTACCTTTGTTCATTATTAAACCACTGAAAATAGCAGCTGTCTCCTTTGTTGCTTTTTGACTCTGTTTTACTGCACTAATTCTATTTTCTCACTTTTTTACATCTCAGTCACAGAAGAAAGGACAGCAGTCACAGTTTTTGCAAAGCCGTAACTTAAAATGCATAGCCTTATGTGAAGGTAAGCTGAAAGCCCTTGTGAAGCTGTTGTAGTTGTGGTCACAGGATGCACAGGTTACAGGGTGCAAATCAGTGGGAGCTTTAGCTGGTTGTTTAGATAAGAAACTTCTGGTAGGTGTAGGAGTGCCTGCTCAACAGCTGACCTTTATGCTTCAGTAAGAACATTCTCCCTCTTTGAACAGAACCTATAGCAAATGAGGAATTGTCATAGAATATCATATACATGGAGTGACTCATCATCTCATCAGTGTTTCAAATGTGATCCTCTTACTAAGCCATCAAGAAAACCAAAGTCATGTCCTTTCTTTGAAGCCCTGACTTCTTGCAAGCTGTTGACAAATGCTTTAAACACACAAAAGTCAGGAAAAAACACCTTTCATATAGAATTTCTGAATAATTTTTCACTGTTAAAACAAGCATACTGGTCATCTGGCAACTAGTATGTTCTCTTTGTTTGCTTCAGAAATTTTGGGAAGTTAAAATCTAATGCTTGAGTACAGTCACTCTTGAAAGAATTGGCTATTCTTTCAACAACTAATGAAACCTCAGCAGGTTTTGAGAACAAATGGTGACATTTGAATAAGAAATGCCCCTGTAGGTAGGCATTAGTCGTAGAAATTGTATTTACCCAATTTGCCTATCATTTGGAGCATTTCTTTGTTTTAAAAAGTGAAAATTAAGACAGAAGGTGGAAAATGTGTTATTTCAAAATAGAAGCTTTCAGCTGTACATGAGTAAGGATCTGTCAGTCAACATAAAAAATGCAATTTGAACTGTACAGAAAAATACAGAAATTTAGTTCTAAAATTTCCATAAGGAACAAAATTAATTACTTGGCCTTTAAAGCATGAATTTTTAAATGTAAATTACATCTTTCACAGGGACTTTGTCATCCATTGTCCTTTCCTCGCACTTATTAATGGATTCCCAATTTTGTGAGAGTGAATTTTAAGTATTTGGTAAAATACATTTTGCAGCTTTCATATTCACTTAATTTCTCTGTTAGAGAAGGTGGTTTAGGGGTGATGATTAATAAAGATTTTATGTAAATTTAATTACAAGAAACTTTTGATAAAAATTGCAATTCATGAAAGAAATAGTATCAAAATTGAATATGCATGCAGCTACAATAATGTTAGAATAAAATAGACGAGGCTATTTCAGTTGTAAGTGACCTACAGCTGTCACCCAAGTCCAATCCTGACCAATTCAGGGCTGCCCGAACATTAAGGCATGTCATTAAGAGCCCTGTTTAAATGTCTCTTGAACACTGACAGGTTGGGTACAGCAAGGGCTCTGTAGGAAGCTGGTTCCAGGGTTTGACCAGCTGTTATGGCTCAACCCCAGCCAGCAGCCAAACCTCACACAGCCATTCACTCACTTTCCCCCAGCAGGGCTGGGGAGAGAGTCCAAAAGGTAGAAGCCAGAAAGTTCATGAGTTGAGATAAGGACACCTTAGTAGCAAAAGCAAGAGCCCTGCACGCAAGCAAAGCAAAACAAGAAATTAATTCATTGCTTCCAGTGGGCAGGCAGCTGTTCAGCCATCTCCAGGAGAGCCCAGCCCCATCACAGGTAGAGGTTAGTTGGGAAGTCCCACACCATCACTCCAAATGTAGCTCCCTTTCCTCCTTCTTTCCCCCACTTTATATACTGTCACATTGTCTGGAATATCCCTTTGGTCAGCTGGGGTCACCTGTCCTGCCTGTCTCCTCCCAACCTCCCATGAATCCCCAGCTTTATTGGAGCTTGGCAGTCCCAGAACAAGAAAAGGCCTTGGCTGGCTCTGTGTGAGTCCTGCTCAGCAGTAACAAAAACATCTCTACACTATCAACCCTGTGTTCAGCACAATCCAAAAACTGCCCTATGCCAGCTACTGGGAGGAAAATTAACTCTACCCCAGTCTAACCCATAGCATATCTTCTTAGTAAAGAAATGCTTTGAAATGTCCGGTGTAAACCTCCTCCAGCAGAGCTTTGAATCCTTCCCACACATCCTGTCACTGCATACCAGGGAGAGGTGCTCAGCACCTCACTGCGCCCTTCCCCTCCTCAGGAAGCTGCAGAGTGGTGAGCTCACCCCTCAGCCTCCTTTTCTCCAAATAGACAAGCCAAATTCCTCCATTAATCTCCAGGACACGTTTTCCAGCCCTCCCACCAGCTCTGTTTCCCTGCTCAGGATGCACTGAAGGCCCCTCCCATCCCTCACCTGCCGGGCCCAGCAGGGTCCACGCTGAGGCCGCCCCTGGCTGAGCCCAGAGGGGTCCGGGCTGTGCCGTGCTCGGGGCTCTGGGATGGGCTTTGTCCCCTGTCCGGGCTGTGCCGTGCTCGGGGCTCTGGGATGGGCTTTGTCCCCTGTCCGGGCTGTGCCGTGCTCGGGGCTCTGGGATGGGCTTTGTCCCCTGTCCGGGCTGTGCCGTGCTCGGGGCTCTGGGATGGGCTTTGTCCCCTGTCCGGGCTGTGCCGTGCTCGGGGCTCTGGGATGGGCTTTGTCCCCTGTCCGGGCTGTGCCGTGCTCGGGGCTCTGGGATGGGCTTTGTCCCCTGTCCGGGCTGTGCCGTGCTCGGGGCTCTGGGATGGGCTTTGTCCCCTGTCCGGGCTGTGCCGTGCTCGGGGCTCTGGGATGGGCTTTGTCCTCGGGGCTGCCCTGCACTGCTGACCCACACGGAGCCCAGCACCAGCCAGCCCCACCTTCCCCTGCAGCTGTCCAGCCACTCCTCTCCCCCTCATCCCTGTGCCCGCTGGTACTCCAAACCAGGTGCAGAATTCAGCATATGGACTTAGCAAATTTCACCCCATTTAAGATTGCTCCAATCTATGTAGATCCCTCTGCAAAGGCCTCTTGTCCCTCAAAAGAATCCACAGCACATCCAAGTCTGGATCATCAGCAAATTGCTACTGGTGCGTTCACCTGCTGCATCCTGGTGGTGGATAAATCCACAGAACAGAACTGGCCCTGGAATGGAGCCCTGAGGAACACCACTGGTGTGACCAAGCACCAGGCAGATTCACCCCATTCACTACAACCCACTGGGTTCAGTCCCTCAGCCAGTGCTTCACCCTGCCCATCCTACAGCTCAACAGCTTGTGCAGAAGGGTCCTCTTCAAATGCATTTAGATATTTTCAAAAGCATATTGATGGTATAGCTTCTAGTTAGCAATAAAAAGCTTTGTTTCCTGTATTGTTCTCATTCTGCTAGTAAAAAACTTACCATCAAATACACAGAGCAGGTTTTGGCAAGCTTTTTGAATGTGTTGAGTCATGATTGCAACCTGTTTTAAATATTTGGTAGTATTGCACGTCCCAAATTCACTATATAGCAGTTTCAGGCTTAGTCTTAAGCATCTTGGTTTTGGATCAGCCATCACCAAATACAAATATCTGTTCCAAATGCTGATGGGATGTCTCAGATCCTTAATAGCCCTATGGCTTTTAAAATTCAGTTTTTAAATGCATTTTTTAAGCTTTCGTTCCATTTGACAACTTGCTCCCACACATCATGCATCTGTGTTTTCAGAAAAGTGTATTTTGTAAACAAGAATCAAGTTCATCTCCCTTTTTGTACTAGCAGCCAGCTCAAAATCTGCACTGCAGCAGAGACACAAAGCTGCACATTCCTAAAAGACTATTTAAAATGTATAAAACCCAAAGTCTTTTAGAAGAGTGTTTTCCAGGCATGTTTTCATCACTATGAAATTTATTCTTTCTCTGATAGTGATAACCTCACCTGATCTGCACAAACATGGGGAGATATGGGTAGTTCCCAACACGGATCACGTGTGTACAAGATTTTTCTTTGTGTGAGTACAGAGCTTCTCTTACCATTCAACTTCATACTAGACCTTTTTGTTATGTTCCCTCCAATAGTTGTAATTAAGTAGATAAAAGACATTTCCTCCTAATTCTGTTCAGTATTCCTTCAGTTTTTATGTTTCACTGTACTTAATTGTGCTAGAAATGTATGGATAAGCTATTGTCAAAGGTTTAGTAGATGTCTTCTTTTAGTACAAATGAACAGAGAGTTCATGATTTTTCCTATTCAGTGGCATTACTTCATATTATGGTAAGTCTGTCCATGTTTGTGGAACATAATTTCTATTTGGCTGTGTGTGTTTAAGCTGAGGAATTCATTCAAGGCTTTCTGTCTGTGCTGTGAGTATTTCCCTCTTTCACCAAAACACTTTTCCCCTTTGGGTCTTAGAGGCTTATTCAGCCTCATGGTTTCAGTGATGATGGCAACCTTACCACCTCCCACTCCAGAGTTCAGGATCTGTATATAAAGATGAAGCGCAGCAGAGCACATCAGTAGAAACATGTTAACTTATGGAATAAGCACTTAAAAAACAAGAGTTTTTGATGTTTTTACGTAGATTAATAAAACACTAATATGTTATTATTTACTGTACTTTTTTTTTTTTTTTTAGTTATGAAGATGGTCAAGTGGGTGATACAAGTATAAATACACAGGAACCAAACATTCATAAAGAGATTCTTCGAGTCATTGGCAATCAAACTGCTACTGGTTAAAAGGACCACTCTTATTTAATTGATGTGAAGCCTTCCTCAGTCTCAAAGCTGGATTTTGAACTGAAGAAGATGCAAAAAACTAATTTATTATTACTACACTAAGCAAATTAACCATTTGAATACTTACTGTTTTCTTACTTAGTATTTCGTATCTCATCAAAATACCTGAGATGGTATCAATTAGCAACTGTAGGGGTGCAAAGTCTATTATTATACTAAAAAAATTAATAATTAAACAGGCATTTGAGTTGCTCACAATAAACAGACATTAAAAAGGACTTTTGTGCTGATATTTTTATACTAAACTTCAATTGGAAGTTTTAGTACTGTATACTGGTATTTTAAATTTAGAATGACTGAATTACAAGTAAGAGAGAAGATTTTATAGCGGAGCACCTGTATTATGCAGGATACTTTGCAATAAGTAAAATATTCTCATATTAAAACACAATAAAAGGTTGTCTGAAACATGTAAAATTCAAGAGATTGGTTACCTGCAGCTTTGATTCTTTTTATTTTACACAAATGCACTTGGCATTTACACTCAAAGGTGAAAACAACAATGCATTTTTTTTATTTACTGAGTGAAACAAAGCAAAATGAATGTGATGGTATATGTTCAGCTTTCTTTATCTTCTCTGGAACACTGTCTTACCCATTAAGTAGCTCAGTTGCATTTTTTAATTATACAACCCTAGGAACACCTGGAAAACCTAAAGCTGTTAATTTCCTTTTTAGAAATTTTGGTTTTATATACTAGATTTTACAATTTCATTAGATCAACAAAGTTTTTTAATGTCTGCATCTTAACTTCAGTGAAACTGCTCTGTGATGAAATTTGTCCACATATTTTAAAGTATGTGCTGAGTTAAGGCTTTTACATGGTTGAGTTGATTGTTGGTGCATCAGAAAATATATACAAATGCAAAATTCTACTGATTTTGTCTTGGTAAAATAGTTTTGTTAATTAATTTCTAAGCGATAAGAAATCCATTTAGATATCTCTTTCTTTTAAATTAACAACTGTTTTTTCCAAGTGAGTAGGATGGCAACAAAGATAGAGAAGGGTCCAGTCTCCAAGACAAAAAGCATACCCTGTGCCCTGATGAATGCCCTTGGCAGCCCTCATGGTGGCTATCCTGAAGCATCAATCACACTCTTGAATATGGAGAGCAGTTCAACTTGCCCATCTGCAACTACTACAAGCCACCTCAGAAAGCAAAAATAGACTGAAACTTCTCTTATGTTACTTTCATAATAAAGATACTAAAGCACTGAGTAACAGCACAACAGAGCACAGGTGTGTTTGTTTCTTTTAAACAGAACTGAATTAGACATGCTGTAATGGGTGACAACTCCTTTCTAGTTCATGCTACACTCCTGTATTACTTGCTGCAGTTGAAGTGCCCTATAGGTAAAATAGTGGTATTTGGTCTAGGAGCATATACCTGGGGATGTATTTTAGCATTCTACACTTTTGCTTCAGTTTTGGTTTTTCTGGGTTCATATCCAGACTGGTAAAGCAAATTCTGTTTACATATCCCTGTTTTGCTGTTAGTTCTATTGACTTGCACCCTCATTTGGTGGACCTCTAAATTAGAGAAGCACTACTCTAATTGTTGTCTTTCATGCTGGGACACAGGTTAACTTATTGAAACAAAGATATTTCCTGAAACATGTCTGTCTACATAAGGACTGCCGTAGGTTGTGTGACTGCAAAAGTCAACAATAATTCAGAAATGGAGCTGAAACCCTGGCATGACCACCTCTGTGCAATGGTCCTGCCATATGTGTCTAAATCACTCTGTTTTGCCTAACAAAAAGAAACTGGGAAGCAAGTCTACAAAGATGTTCTGTGATTGTTTGCTGAGCTGATAGTCCACCACTCTATGATGCCTCTTCCAAAAAAACTAGGAGAAGAGAGTGAACTGGAAAGCCAAGTAAACAGTCATCTTCCCCATCCCCTCAAGCTTACAGCAGAGTCAGGAATTAAACACTTGAAGGAAGGAATCTGAAATGTAGCTAATGAGTTGACCTCTGTTTGCCTTGTGGAGTTGTGATACTGGTCATGCATGGTGCTATCATAAGTATAACCACAGGAAAGGGAAGGGAAAAATACATCGCTGCCAAATTTTAAGACTGCTCAGAGGTTTGTTTTAAATGGATGAGCCACAGTAAAGGACAGTGTGGGGGAAGGCAGGAGTCCAAGTTGTATGGAGGCCTTGCTGGTGTAAGGTGCCTGTCTGAGGGAGGGGCTGAGGTGACTGACTTAAAGGGGTAGAAGGATGATGAACAATAGTAAAAGGTAGAATGTGACAAGCACAGGGATTAAAAACCAGTGGAAGAGGGCAAAACCTTTCAGGGAGAAAGGTAGTTCTGAAGGGAGATGATGGCATTAGCAGCTCAGGCCCCACGTGGTACCTGGCAGGGAAAGGGACTGGCAGAACCAAGCTGCAGCATGGGGATGCACAGCCTGTGGCAGTGTGGGGCAGCACCATGCTCAGGGCAACAGGGCCACTTGAAAAGATGTCTCTAGTCTACAGTGCAGAGGCACTAGCTCGGTGCACCACATAAACAGAAAATGAGCTAGAACAAAATTCTTGGGCTGGAAACTGGGTCATGTTTTACTTAGCCAGTATATTAATGAGAAACTTCCAAGGCTTTGTATTATTTGCAGGTGAATTTGAATCTTCAGATCATTTAACAAAGTACTAGTTCTCATTATTTTTAAAAGATGAGGGGAAGGGGGGATCATTTGGAATCTGTTAGTCAAAATTAAATAATCCTTATATAGGAAACATCAAAGCTGAAACAAAGACTTTTATCACCACAAACTGGAATGAAAAAGCCTGAAGACAGGATTTTCTTTGAAGGATTTTTCCTTTGGGGTTTTATTCAAAGTTGGCAGTTGCACATTGCCAAACGCTTCCAAATAACTTACATTAGCATAGATTCCAGGGGATGAAAAATAAAGATCCCAGGGTCATTTGAGCAAGACCCTGTGTTATGCCCAAAGCCCTCGCATTTCCCTTCATTTGTACCATGCACACATATTGGTGATGGACCAATCATTGTAACTCCTGCTCTAAAAGATGTAGGCTTTCCACAGATGGCTTTTAGTCAAAGCAGGTAGAGCCCCAGGCTCTGCTATCTCTCTCATTAGAAATTTCCAAGAAGTTATTGCTGTAGCTATACCCAGCGTGGAGCAACCAAGGGAGTTCTTGGTAAATAACTTTCTAATTTCTTGCTACATCCTGCAACAAAATTCAAGCCCTCCTTATGGTGGAAAAGTTTGACAGAAAAATTACGTTAGTCCTTTAATGTTGCACTCTAATTATGAATTGCCGTATTTATACTGCTGAGTATCTTAAACTTTTAGAAAGGAATCCAGAAAGATGCTTTTAAATTTTCCTTCAGATTCAGGCAAGTATTTATCATTTAAGGGCTAAATTAAGCAGTTTGAGGTATCTTTTTCTATGATATGAATTGACATGGCCCTGTTTTTTTCAAAACAGTGCTACACTGTTTTGATAACCTGAATCTTTGGCTTCCTGTTACTTACCATAAAGTGGCCAGGTTGTGTAATATTTTGGTTAATGTTTTACAGGAACCAGTCAATGACACTTGAATTTTTAGGCTTAAATTTTTGCTCTACAGCCCTTGAGAAAACTCTTAATAAAGATGTATGATTTTAACATAATAGCTGTTGGTACTAAAACCACATCTGATGAATTACGCTAAGATTATCTTTTGTTAATACAAATATAAAGTCACTCCAGGTTAAGACTTTATGCATAGATCAATTAAACTTTGCTTATAAATCACTTTCTAATGTGAAAACAATTAGCATAATTCCTACAAGGATAAATACAAAGTTGAAAAAAAAAACAAAACAACACAAAAGGGAGCAACTGAATTAAGAGATTCATGGTTTAGAAGGAGATACGAAAAAACCACACACCCTAAGCAAATGCAAAAGTAATATCTAGTTACTTAAGAATTATATTAATTTAGATAGGTTGTTTTCTTGGCTCTGGGAAATGAAAGGGAGGTACAAAGAATATGAGCCATGACTCACTACATGCAGCCTCTGCTGGCAGTGCTGCTGCAGCTGGAATGGCCCTGGCCACCCATTCTCTTCTCTCCTGTGGCACACAGCATCCTGTGGTGGTTTTATTTGCAAAATTGAGGTGTTAATCTGGTGTCCATGCAATTTCTTCATTACAAGCACCACCTCAAGGTGAAGGATGAGCCTGTTGAGTAAGCAGAGCAAGGTCTGTTGCTTGTAGAGCAGTTACAATTCTGTGAGGTGCTGGAAGTGGTTCAGAAAGATTCTTGAGTCCAGTCAGATGAATTTATTCCTTAAATAAATTCCACTCAGGAGTGGAGTGACACATGCTTCAGAAGGGGATAAATAAAAGGGGATAAATAAAAGGGGATAAATAAAAATGGGAAATTTTGCTCCAAGCAGAGCGGCATTCTGTGAGCACCATGCTGTATGAAATGCACAAGAATGTCACTAGGAGTTTGAATTTCCCAGCTTGTGTTTGGAAACAGGTCTGAAAGCACTGACCTCCTCTGTCTGTTCTGGCATGTCAGTGTTGTACTCCTGCTCACTGGCTGAAGCAACAGCCCCTGACAAGAGCCGAAGGAATGAGACAGCTTGAACTGCTGTTCCATAGCATTTTGTTTGCATGCTCCTTGCTAAGTTTCAGTCTGCCACACAACAGCTTTGATGTAAATTACTGCCCGTTACACTTTGCATTGGGATTTTGTATATGTACTAGACATAAGGCTTTTGTAAAGGGAAAAAAATTAGTTTTTAGATGAACATATCTACTGTGTTGAAAACCTGTTGAGAAGACTGCATTAAACATTTATCAAAAAGTAAAAATAGTCCTTATACATAGACAGTTAATTTAATGTTCTAAAAATAATTTTTGAACTTAACCAGTATATATTGTATCTTTGAATTTTAACAAATAGCCACTCCTTTATGTAAACATAAAATATGCCAATGTTTCTTTTAACTCCATAGCTTTTTTTTCTCCAGATAAACTTATTAAATTCCGTGCACAAAATCATACTGCAGCCTGCTATTTAGCCTATGGTGCCTTAGAGTTACTCAAATATTTAACAAAATGGAGATAATGTAAATACTGCCAGAAGATCACTAAGGCCAAATATTTTCTCTATTCACTTTTTACTGCACTTGCTTTCTATTGCTATTTAAGCCTCTTTTATTCAGCTTTGTAACAGCTATAGCATTGTAGCCAATGTAAATGTTTACCTTCAATAAATCAGAATTTGTTTAACAAGCACTGGGCATTTGGGCACTATTTTGAGAATTCTGTTCGAAGTTAAAACAGCCATCTAAGAATTAAACTGCATCTGAAGCAGTTTCTTGACTTTTGCTAATCTCAATGACATTTAAAAGTTATGTCATGCTTTTACACATGTTTTTGAAGTAATTTTTTTTTCCAGTGATCTTTTTAAAAACACTTAGATGAACAGTAAAACCAGCTTTTCTTGCTGTGTTTATCTGAATGGGTGACCCAAGTATAATAAAAGCATTATTTTGCATGTACAGTGTCATAAAATGCATAAAGATGTCTAAAGATGCTTTTTATAATTGCTTTTAAAGAAGTCCTCTGTTTTTCTCTTGAGCTGTTTTTGTCATGAAAACAAAGCAAATATATGACAAACGGTGTCATACTTTAATGTGGCTACGTTTAAAGCATAAATACACATCTGCAACTCATAAAATATGCAGACATTTGTGGGACTGGTTATTAATTCAGTGAATGTACTGTTTTTTTCACTGCCTGTGAGCTCATTTTAATTATATGGGTGGATGTAGCTTGTAACTTTTGAAAGTTTTACCCATTGTTTGTTAAATTTATTATTTTGTGATTGCTGATTTTGGATTGAAAGAGTCAAAGTGGTACTGACTATTATTTGACTGCTGTGAAGTGTATTACACAAATATGACTATCAGACAAAAAGATGCATCCTTGCTACTCTAAATGACTGATAATTTGCCTTCGATTTAAGTGTAAAGGCTGGAGCTTGAATTCTCTAATATCTCTAAGAGATAGTCCAAATTTGGGGATCTTAAATTTGGAAGCAGTAACTTCCAAACTCATAAAAGAAGAGCTGAATCAGTGGGGAAATCTTAGACTTCTGTAGAATTGGTACCCACAGAGAGCAGGAGGGACAGAATTTATATTTGCTTTGGTTTAACTTACTTCATTTCCAAGTGGCTACATCACAAGTTCTCTCAATATGCACCAATATTAATTTTTCTGTTGAGAAGGTCTTTGGTACATTGTATTCACCTGTTGAAAAGTTCCATGTGGGACCCAGGAGATTAGTAATCCAAGAGTAATTGACAGAGGTGAAAAACTACTGCAAATGGACAAGAGCTACTTTTAAATGCATTTACTTTTAATTTACATTTACATTAAAATGCATGTACTTTTAAATACATTGCAATTTTGACAGGAGGAAGGGCAGAGTATCTTCTAAGAAAATATCACCATTGCAAAAAGAGCATACATTTTTCATTAAGCCACGTTTGCACACTTGACCAGCTTCTGTTTTTTGGAATCAATGTGCAGTGTGGGTGATTGGAGCAAGTAATTTTGCATAGGGGTCACAGCCTTGGCCCCTCTGAGAGGGATTTGTCCTCTTGAAATACTGAGGTAACTTAAAGAGAGCTGCATGAAATGAATGAAGCCAGTAGTAGCTGAAGGCAATTTTGCTGTGCCCCAGATCTCAGCACGGTGCAAACAGAGGTTTAAGAGAAGAAAACTTGAGGAATGAAGCAAAGGGCTCAGTGCCTTGCAAAAACCTAGTGTCAAAACAGATGAAAAAAAGGAACAGCACTTGGAAAAAATATTAAATTGTCATTTTTATTAGACAACACTGTATATCCCTCAGACTGATTTTCTTAAGCATTGCTAACATTTTCCATTCACAGTTAAGGGAGAGAAGTGCAATTCAACACATAGAAATTGAAGCCTCTGAACAAGGCATAAGACCCTTTTTAGCATCAGCACTGTCTCTAGCAAATCCAAGTGTTAGGCGTCAGCTATTGGATTCCAGCCAGTTCCTGAAAACTGGCATTTTGCAGGATGCTGAAGCTGTGGGAATTACACTAGCAGCAGGAACAGTGACTGCTGCAGAAGCAAGAACAGCACAAGTCTCAGGGGATTATGTCTGGAACAAAATACAGGAACTCCTGGCTTATGGTTTGCTCAACAAAAGCCAGAGCTTATCATCAGCAAAGCAACTCTAATTTGTAACTTTTAAAGAGAAAGCTTTCCATTGTTTGGGAGAAATGAGAAGGAAAAAAAAAAAAAAAAAAAAAGGAAAAAAGTA
>VWYO01027892.1:101633-122631 GCA_013400275.1 Rhadina sibilatrix
AAAAAAAAAAAAAAAAGTAGTTTTCCTCAACCTGTTAGCCTGTAGCTGGATGGTTCAGTCTAGTAGTGTGTCTGGGGCAGTGTCCCAATGTACTTGCATGTAGCAGGTTTACTTACAGCAGTCATTAGCAACTTTCTTAGAGATCTCAAGCAGAATGAGGAATGTCTCAATTAGTTTACAGTTCCTTGGAGCCAGTTGTATATTTTATATATAGTCTATATATATAAAGTCTGTGTAGGTAACATATTCTAGAAAGGGAATAGGTGGCTGATACTGTCCTTGCTGGTTTTTAGGTCTGATCAGACCGTTCTTCCCATGTGAGCTGCTGAACAAACAATTTTGCTGATTGTTTTTTTAAAAAAACAACTTCATCTCTCCTGATCTTTCCATCTCTCCTAGACAATAGCTTGGAGTTTGGGTGTATTTCTGTTCACAATCATCCAGAAAACTTAATTCAGTATGAAGAAGCTCAAAGATGAGAGTAGTCAGAGGCTAAACTAATTAGAATAAGTATAAATGTAATTTGAATGTATATAGATGAAAATATGTAAGTATATATTTAAAATTTTGCATATATTTGCAGGAACTTAAGTTGAAATGGAACTTTTGAGTCAAAACTAAGGATCACAATATCACTGTTTACAACTCTTCTGACAGATGAAATGTATTACAAACAAGTTTTAACTACCCTAATGTGATAGGTCAGCAAGATCTGACTTGCTGGCTTTTTGTCAATGACATGTTTTGCTAGCAGCTTTTAAAATTTTGCCTGTGGGGAATTCAGTCACTCCTCCTCTCTGTGTGTTATCACGTAGCTGGCATGTTGTGCTTCATGTTGTATTCCATATGTGTGAAATTGTATTATTCCACTCTTCAGCTTTTTATTGTCTTATGCAAACTTTGATTTCGTGCTTGCCATTCTAATCAGTAGTACATGAATATCAAAAATCTCAAGATCTTCCAGCACCAGTCTCATTTCAAATTCCTGCAGATACTTTATGCTTTGGAACTGCAGCTTTTTTTCTGCTGCATCTCTTGACCAACAACAACATTCAGTCCATTTTATGCCCTGGTTACAAAGGTCTTTGGATGATTGCTAAACACTTTGATAAACCTGAGAGGTGGCACTTCTGTCTTTCTGAGAGTTGATTTATCTTTTTTTTGTCTTTTATCTTATCTTGAGAAAAGATGTCTTCTTTTTTTTTTTTTTTTGGTTTTTATCTTATTTTTAAAAAAGATGTTTTCTTTTTTTTTTTTTTTTTTTTTTTTTTCTCCAAAGTCTCCAGTGGTCTCATCCACTACCAAAAAGTTTCAAAAAAATTAGAAGACTTGTTGGGGAGATGATAATTTTACTGTTTGTTTTGTTGTTCAATGACTTCATATTCTGTATATCTATGCTAATGTGACCTGAATTCCTGATCCATTGCAGATCTCTTTCGTATCGCTCTTATTGCTCACAGAGATAGCCTTTAGAAAAAGCATTAGAAATGAGCATTAAAGTACAATACTGAGTATGTTTCAGTTAAAATGCAAAAATATGCAGCCATGAATAGTAAAAAAAAAAAAAAAGCATTGAAATTACAGTCCTTCAATATGAAAAGCATGTGTACAAACTATTAACTTACACATGAGAACAAGAATGTGTGGCCAAATAAATATCCAAAAAGGCTGCTATTAAAAGCTAAAGAATTTTATAAACACTATTTCCTGTCATAATTTTCTTTCATCTAAGCAAATTTGGCAATCAATTTGGCAAGTTCAAAATACTCTCTACCTGTAGTTCTGGGTCTGTTTTTAAACAGGATTCAAATTGAATTGCTGGTCTTACCTTCAGAGATTCTTCTTTTCCTGAGTTTTTATGAGTCTTAATTACTTTAAAGAGTGTTACTGATCTCCTAAATTAACCTGCTTGAACAATTTCCGTAAATTGGTTTAAATTGTGTTTTTTCATCAATAAGCTACCATAGGCATTTGCTTCTTTTCCATGGAGATTTTTTATGTTTGTAAACCTCAAGTCTTGAGTTATTTTACTTGAACAAATCTTTTCTTAAGGGGATTGAAAGACTTGACGGTCTGTGTGCATGAGATTTATTAATGAAAATTTTACTTTTGTCTTTGTAAGTGGTGTCTCAGTGGCCTGGGCAGCAGATGCTTGGTGTAATGCAACAATTTATGAATTGGTCCCAATGAGGATTGATTTGGATTTTGGCTTTTAGGGTATCATTAACCCATTGGATAAAGCTAAAAATTCTGACTATCCTGATCAAATTATGTTGTCTGTAAATTATGTTACTTTGTGTAAACTGTTCCTTTACATTATCTGCTCTGTGAATCTCTATTCATATATATTCCTGCCAACTCTACTATGCATGAATGCAAAGAAAGAAACAAAGGTACAATAAAGATGTGGTTCATGGTCCCTGCTGACTGGAAATTGTGTGTGGGTTCATGTAGGGTAAAATTGTGCAAGAGGTCACTCTAGCAATTTTGTGAGCTGAACAGTTGCCTTTCATGCCCTGCAATGTTTTTAAGCCTGTTCATTTTGCTTGTATAGGCAGAGCCATCCTTGGTCTGTTTATTTGTCTGGATCAAGATCTTTGCTCTGAAGTGACAAAAGTCTTCCTTGGTGGAAGATTTCATTTCTTTGAGCACAGTTGTGCCTGCTTTTCAGTTTGTACAGTTTCCTGTGACTAAATGCAAAATGGATGAACGATACTATTATTTTGATTTGTAGCATTATTCCTACATCATGAATAAGTATAAGTGAGTCCACAACATTCAGGCCTCTACATACACTTCAGTATCCACAATAGACTTCAATTTTCTCTGATTAGATATATATACACATGCATGTATCCTTTTTAATTTTGATATTTTGATTGCCAAATAGGTCTTTGAATACAAAAAAATTGAGGAACATTGTTTTACATACATGGAGATTATATAGACTTAATGAGAAAGCTGAGTAAGTAGAACTTAATTACGAATTTTATTTCAGTGTTTTGCTAAACAGAGACTGCTGAATCCTGTGGGTGGTTTTATAAAAAGATGTGAGCAAACATCTACTGGAAAGTTAATTCTCTGTGATCAGAACAGATTCTTGAGGTGCAGGGCTTGTCGTTCAACATATTCCATCCCACCAGCCCCAAAACAAGGATTTGATTAAATGCTTGTACTTGCTCTTTTTTTTTTCTTTTTTTCCCCCTTCTTTTTTTTNTTTTTTTTTTTTCCTCCCCACCAGAAACTTTCTCTGGGCAAATAACTGTATCCAAAACCTTTTCTAACTGTAAAAGCCATTGCCAGTTAATCACAGCTATGTCAGTTTAAGGATGTGATTTCCACAAGTTAGTCCTTTAGATTTATGGTGCTCTCTATGATTTTTATTTTCCCCCCACATTATGAATGCCTTATTTCTCTTGAGGGTCATAAAAACTTGAAAGGTATAGTAGCAATATACAATGCAGACTTCCTTGCACCCTCTTGCTGGTCAGCATAAAACCTGAATTGAGGTACTCATTTCCTGCAGTGATTAATCAACATAATGTGATCACTTGATGAAAATCAGGCTATAGTAGTTAGATATTTTGAACAGGAATGTTGGGCTTGAGGTTTTTGTTTCACAGAGCCCTTTCAGCATTCAGTGAAAATTATTCTTGTGATTTGAGCTCATCTCCTGTATCTTTAATTTTGATTTCATTTCTTTAGGTCAGGATATTGGGCCAACCAGCTGAGGGCTACTCAACTGAGGAAGCAATTTTGCTTACAATATTGTTCCTTCACTGTCCATACTAGACCAAACTGCTGGTATGAAATGCCTTTCCAGTGTGTTTTTTGGTGGGCTGGGTTTGCCTTCTGCAGGATGCACCACGTAGTGTGCCTTAAAATCTGCCCATTCACGCAAGTTCCACCTGAACTGAGAGCTGTCTTAGTTACACATGAGCCATGGGGCCCTTCACCTTCTCCAACTAAGCAGATGCATTTTACTTGTCTCACGGAGCTTCAGACTGAACCATATGTTTTAATTCTGCTCCAGCAGCTCCAAAGGCTCAGAGTAGAACACATATTCTTGCTCAAGAAAATACTTAGTTCTGTGCTCACATTTTAAGTATTTGCATAAATACTGTTTTGGAGCTATACTCTGTTATTGCCACAAAAAAGTATCAGACTGCCAGAGGACCCCTCCCATGAGGACAGACCAAGAGAGCAGGGGCTGTTCTGCCTGGAAAAGAGAAGGGTCTAGGGAGACCTTATTGCAGGTTTCCCGTAACCTGTAGGAGACTTAAAAGGAAAACAGGGAAAAAACTTTTTACCTGGGCCTGTTGCAATAGGACAAGGAATAATGATTCTAAAATAAAAGAGGATTGATTATATCTATTCAAACAAGATATAAAGAAATTTACAATGAGGACATTGAAACATCGGAGCAGGTTGCCCAGAGAGATAGTGGGTGCCCCATCCCTGGAAATATTCAACACTGAATGGAACTCTGAGCAACCTGGTCTAGTTGAGGATGCCAAGACTGGTTACAAGGAATTGGACTAGACAGCCTTTACAGATCCCCTCCAACCCAAACCATTCTATGATTGTGGGGAGAGCATTTACCAGAATGTGATCCCCTGGCTATTTCCTGGCTAATCCCTGAGGGCTGCAAGCCAGTTTCCTCTCTTTACCCAGTACTGGCTAGACAGCATTGCCTCTGTCTTTTCTTGTATACACTTAAAGGAGTTTCACAGGAAAAGTGGCCATGCCACTGGAGCACAAGCCCAGCATCAGAAAGCCTGGCTTTTCCACTGGCTGGGTTTGCTGTGTTACCACAGAAGTCACCAAACACATTCTTTTGTTCAAATAATTTTTCTCCTGTGTAAACAAGGTCAGCTGGTAGAAAAATAAAATGTGTGAAGTCCTTCATGGACCTAGGGAATGATACTTTTGAGATCTAACACCAGTGCTGCAGTAGCAAAAATACAACACCCTGAGCTTTCAAACACTTGTCAAGCTCTGCTCACTTCAGTAAAATCAGATTTGGATTCTCATCAATGCTATGTGAGATGAATGCACTACACCCTTTCCTCCACAATCCCATTAAATATGGGTGTGCATGCTAAATTCAAGTCAGAGCCTGTCTTCTACACAGCAGTCCTGAGAGAGATCAGCCTCAAAAACTACAGAAATGCAAACAGTGTATCATACCTAAGGGGAAATAGTGCTAAGAATCTGTAGCTGTGAGGATAAAAACTTTCTGAACAGGGAAAAAAAAAAGCCTTGTGTCAAAGACATAGGAACAGATGGTTGTGATTTATCCTAAGTAGGATGTGGGATTGGGGTTCTTCCCTCTGTTCCAAGAAGCCCTTTTCCATTCTACTCCTTGTGGTGCTGGGCAGCAGCTCTCAGTTCATAATCCACGGAAAACCAGGCACACCCAACACACAATGCCAAAAGAAGATGAGGACAGTGGCATAAAGCCACACATGTAACATAAACCAAAAAAAAAGAAAAATGAAAGCAGGAAGAGTACATCTTTTACAAAATGCAAAGTATTCTTCAGCTTATAAAACTAGTACAGTAAAAGCAAATATTTTCTGAGTTATGTCATTGGTTGCATGGGCAGAGAGAGGAAAGCTCTTCCTCAGCAACACTGACAATTGCAAGAATTCCCTGAGGAAATCTGGCTCAAGCACCATGCTGACGACCCATTCCTTCAGCCCCTCACGGTGGACTCAGGACTGACTATCTCAGCCAACACCAACTGTCAGTAAAAGAGTCCAGGAGAGAGAGAGGTTAATCTGTGAAAGCTAAAACCATAACTTTATAGAACAAGGTGTGCAGAAAAGTGGGTGTGTGAGCAATGTGTTTTCTACCAGAAATAACAGTGAACAAATGGATTCTGGGTAGCGTTCAGCGGGTAGAGAAATGTGTGTGCCATGTTATATTCCCACTCTTTTTCCATAAACAACAGGGCTATCTTTATTGTTGTCCTTTTCTCATAAAACTAACTCAAATGAATCATTATCATAGGACTTTCATTAGCCCTGCATCTAAAATTTGTAAGTATCCCAAACTGAGAAAACTGACTGCTAGAATTTCTATAGAAGACTGGATATCAAGACATTTCCCAAAGCCAGGAAAATAAATAAGTAATGTCAAAGAAAGGGTGATACAGCAGTGTGTGTCCCTCACAACTGGGTCTCTTCCCAGTGGAGTAGATATGAAATTTAATTATCTCAATCTAAGTAAGCAAATCATAGAACTGAGTTTTCTTTACTAGTAATAAACTATATTATTCTTTTATAAAAGCCAATGGCTTCTTTGGCAATCATTAATAAGGAAAATGAGATGAAAATTTTCAGCTTTTTCTAAGAGAATATATATAATAAATTTGCCTTCTCTTCTCATTGTTTGTAGAAGTATTTGCCTGCAGCCACCCAGCAGGTATCTAATATCTATAAAAGTGCTATCTAGTTCATGTTTTCTGAATTTTATGTTAATAGTGGCTTGAAAAGGGATTTGTACTGTCATGGGCAAAAAAAACTCATCTTCAGAATATTAATTGAATTTATTATTAAAAAAAATTAAGCAGGGAAATTAGAAATAAAATAAACCTTAAAAACACCTTTCCCCCACCCCTCCATCCTTCCCAGCTTTACAGTCTCTCCCCCACAGTGGTGCAGGGACACAGGAAATGGGGAGTACAGTCAGTTCATCACACGTTGCTCCTGCCACTGCTGAGGGAGAGAAGTCCTTCCCCTGGTCCAGCATGGGTCACTCCCATGGGAGATAATTGTCCATTAACTTCTTTGCCATCAGTCCATCCCATGGGCAACAGTTCTCCACAAACTGCTGCCACATGAATCACTCTTCCATGGGGTGCAGTCCTTCAAAGGCAGGCTGCTCCAGTGTGTGATCACCACAGGGTCTCAAGTTCTACCAGGAAACCTGCTCCAGTGTGGGCTCATCTCTCCGTGGGTCTGCAGGTCCCTGCAAGGACCCTGCTCCTGTAGAATTTCCCCATGGGGTCACAGCCTTCTCTCAGGCATTGTCCTGCTCTGGCCTGGGTCTCCTCCAGGGGCTGCAAGTGGATCTTTGCTCCTCCTGTGCTGCAGGGGCAGAGCAGCCTCACCATGGTCTGTACCACGAGCCGCAGGGGAATCTCAGCTCTGGAGCCTGGAGCAGCTCTGGCCCCTCCTTCTCCACTGACCGTGGTGTCTGGAGAGCTGTTCTTCTCCCATATTCTCATCCTGTTCTTCTCTGGCCACAGTTACAACTGTGCAATAACTTTTTTACCTTCTCTAAATACATTATCACAGAGGCATTACTATAGTTCGTGATGTGCTTGTCCTTGGCCAGCATCAAGTCCATCTTGGAATTATCCAGGATTGGCTCTGTTGGACATGGAGTAAGCTTCTGGCAGCTTCTCACAGAAGCCACCCTCGTAGACTACTTACTACCAAGACCTGGCCAGGCACACCCAATACATCAATACATCTTCTTGACTGGAGTTGGGTAAAATAATTTATCTTTGTGAATAGCTGAATATTTACTCTTTTGCCTGTGAAGTGTGCAGTCCAAAAATGTGTAATATTTCTATATATTCCTTCAGCATGAGACTTGGGAGATTTGATTCTCTTGGAATATGACATGGTTTTCTTTCCATGTTTTTTTTTTTTTTGTGCGAGAATAAGGATTNNNTTTTTTGTGAGAGAATAAGGATTGCATTTTCATGGAGACGTTGCCTAGAGTAGGACGGCAGAAATATACCAGTTAAGGTTCATAACATGGCCTATAATTTGCACATTTGTATTTTATATTATTTACACTTTATAGGAAGGATTATTTCATAAAATTTTTTAAGATTTTATTTTACTTGGAAAGAACACTTGGAAAGAAAACAATGATCTTATAAAAAATAAAGATGTATATCGCTATGCCAGCAACTGCTAAATGAGTACACATTTGTATATATTAAATCCTGGCAAAGAAGAGCAATGTTTTTGCCATGTAAGGATTGGCCCTGACATCAGCATGAGAAGTGAACATGAGCAAACTTGACTTGCCAAAATGTACTAGCATCTCATGGGGTAACTAAAAAGTATTGATATAAAAGACAGCCACTCCCAAGCACTCTCTGGATGGTCCTACCCCTGTGTTTCCTCTGATTTATTGTTTTTTCTCTTCACATGCACATAGATGAAATGATACATATACAAAAGGATAGGAAAGCTAGACTGACAGCAAAAGCAATCAAAAGTGACTGGAATCGAAAATGGTCTTTAGCTGCTGGGAACTGATATCAAGGTGTAAGAGTGGATATATCTGTTCATTTTAAATGTTTGCTTGTCTGGAGCTTTTGCAGAGATGATGTACTTCCCTCTGCATATTTCCGAGGACACAATTTAGCCAGGTGTTCTTGTTGGATTGGTGGTAATAAAAATTATTTCCAAACACAATGACTGTGGTATATTAAATACTTTGTATAAATAGGTGAGAAAAATCCCTACCATATATTTATCTCTCATCTATTTTAATTAGAAATGTTTGCTGCCTTCTGGGATGCCCTCATTGTGGCAATCCTTTGATTGACTGTAATGTCTTGTTCATGAGTGGGTATTTCTTTAACTTAAATCTCATAGCTACAAATTGTATCAACTACATTAAATTTTTCTTAAAGTACTTCTGAGGCAACTATAACTGTGTCTTTTAGAAAGGGCAGCTGAGGCAGAGAGGATTAAAATTTCCTCTGGTGTAAAGGCTCCAGGATATATGCTGTTCCACAGAAAGACAGAAGGTTCAGGAAAAAGATGTGGTTAGTGCAAAGGTGGAGGCAGCAGTAGGCTGATAGAAGGGACACAAAAGGAGCATGCAGTGACCAGCTTGTGGTTCAGGGCATCTGCATGTCTGACACAGTAATATTTCATTTGTGGCAGAAATTTCTGTATGCTGGCACCAGACAATTGAATGACATAATTATGCAGCCTAGGAAAGTTCCAGTTTGTTCTCCTGCCTCCAGACTGAGCAGCAAAGCAATTTCAAAGTTATCTACTGGGGCTCAGGCATTTGGGCCTAAGCTCCTTACAATTTATGAAAAGATATGATGCAGGTTCATGCAGCAGAACAGACTTTTCTGGCACATCACAGCAAATATATGTCCTTCACTAAAACCTGTATTTAAATAACCTTTGAAATAACACTAAGGTCATCAGTTATCATGTATTACTTTATTCCTAAATTAGGTACTGAATTCACAGAAACAGAAAAACCAGCAAGGTTTCTCCTTCCCCTCTTGTTTTCTGATAATGACTGAAAGGAACCATTTCCTCAGAAAAAGAGCCAAAATATCAGGGTTTGCCATGCACAGTTGGGTACGTGCTGTCACCCTGGGAGCTGGCTTAGCTGCCTAGCAGTTGGCTTTGTGGGAGGGGCAATCAATGGCATTGTATCACAGTATTAGGAGTCCTTGCAAAACATATTTTCTGGTTTTGCAGATAGAATGAAATGGAGGTGACAGCATTTCATCTTGAAAATTGTGCTGAGAAGCAGCAGAACACCCTGATGGAAGCTGTGCAAACACAGGAAGAGGGTATTTCTCATACTTGTTTTTCTGCTTAGTTTAGATATCGAAAGGGTGTCCTGTCATTGGCACAGCAAACTCCATGCACTGCATGAGTATCCATGTCCAGGGTTAGATTGCTTCTGTTGCCCTGGATTTTCTCTGTTCTCCTCTGTTTTTTAAAAGTTTTTCTAAAGTTCTACTTTAGCCTTTTGTATTTACCTTTTTCTAATGAAATCTCTCATGGTTTTCACATGAACAACCAATTGTTGTTGTAATTGTTCTTTCATGTTTACATTCTTCTCATAAGGAGGAGACTGTTGATGGACTGTTGGGTTGGCCAGTGTGATTGGAGAGAAAGATTTTCTTCCTCCAATCCATGGTCACTGCTGGAATTCAATAAATGTCGAGGTCTGTAAATAAACTCCCCCTTTTTTGGCTTGGACATCTCAGTGTGTGTAGTTTCTTTGTGTAGTACTGCGACATGCTTCCACTACTTCTTTAGCAAGAAAAGATCTGCAGTCTATCCAAAGATCAAGGGTGAAGTTTTCATAAGCATTTGATGTGTGGGAACCTTAAATTCCATTTTAAAACCCTTTTTGCTTACAGTATTTTTGTAACCGTTTTACTACTTCAGCATGTTGATTTCCAACAGAACTGGATTTCTAAACTTTTATCATTTCTGGACACAAACATGGACAGCTGCATCCAGTTAGGTGCTAATGTACATCATGATATCTGATTTCTTATTGCCTCAGAAACAAGACTGCAGAGGAATATTTGGTAGAAAAAGCAATTTTATTGGGAAGAGGCAATTCAGTAAAGTTTAAGAATGCTTTCTGTATGCCCCATCCATGGAAGTGTGCAAGGCCATGTTGGCAGGGCTTTGGGCAACCTGGTCTAGTGGAAGATGTTCCTGCCTATGACAATTTAATTCTATGAGTCTATGTTTCTACATATTGTCTTCTGTGAATTAATATTAAATAGAGACAAGCAGAAGCACTGCCAGTGCACAGCTGAGGAGGATATGTTCCCAAATTTCTGTCTGCTGGGCAGTCAGCCAGCCTCCAGCAGTGTTAAGGATCTCTGCTTCCAAGGATACTCAGGGATTCCTGGGATTCTGTCAGGGCATTAGGAAAATAGGAACTGGAGAGGATTTCAGGATGCAGATGGTCAGTGTCCTAGAATAGTGCTACAGCATGTTGAGCTACCCTTGAGAGTCATTGAAATGTTCACCTCTAATGTTTTATTTTAGAGTTTTTGTGTCAGGTTTTCCACTCTGGTAGCAGTTTTGTAATGCTTTTATTTCACTCTAGGAAACAAGCCTTCTCCTCAAAGAACTTAGTGCTGACTGCAAACTTGGCCTTTGAACCAGAAACTATTCTTGAGATTGGTAGGTGCCAGTAAAAATGTTAGCACAAACTTGACCATCTACAGTGCAGCTCAGAGCTTAGTGAGAAGGACATCCAAGTACTGTAATAGGTTTGTTACTGCCACTTGTACAGCCAATACTCTTGTAATGTAAACTTGTGCCTCTGATAATTCATACCTGACAAATATTGCACTCAGAGTGTTTTATTTTCCCTTCTTGCACTGCTCAGGTCTTCTGAGGATCAATTATACCAGTCTTCATAAACCAATTTATATACCATGCCACCTAGAATCACCTTTTCTTCGTTTTTTCTACCTCAAATACTACTATAAGTTAATACCACCATGCATGTACC
The DNA here is from genome assembly GCA_013400275.1 of Rhadina sibilatrix. Lineage (NCBI taxonomy): Eukaryota > Metazoa > Chordata > Aves > Passeriformes > Phylloscopidae > Rhadina > Rhadina sibilatrix. Next base: position 112,905 of record VWYO01027892.1, read on the forward strand.
ACCACCAAACCCTTTAGGGGACTAATCTAATTTGTGTTGCATTCATTTACAAGTGTATTTTCAGCCTACACAAAACACATTTCTTTTCCCACTACAAGCCTCTTATTTTATAGATATTTTGGTTTTCTGAAAAAACAAATCAAAACCACTTTCAGTTTACAGATGCTTTTTTCCGTACAGGTTATTTCAATACACATTAAAAGAAAAATGTCTCCAAGCTTAGTGTCTTGGGGTCTGAGTCTTGGTTACCTCACCTTCCATAGCTGTTCATGTACTGTTTTGCATTCTACCTTCTGTTCTGTACCTGACCTGCATGTGACATCATATGTGGTATAGGTGAGAGCGATTTTTCTAAAAATCAGTTTGGAATCACTTGTTGGACAAAATTTTTTCAGATGCATTGGAGAAAGAGGCCAATTCTGTTTACAGAGTTGACTAAATTAGTTAGGAGATGAATTGCTGTGACATAGAGCGGGTTTTGTAAATTTCTTTAGGAACAAAACTGGTAATTCTTGTAATAGGTTTTAAAGCCTGGTCCCTTTTCTTCCTCTAGACATGCTTACCACTGTTTCCTGCATGGTTCCATTTTGAAATCTATGCTGATTTTTAAAGGCTTTTGTAATATATAGTTGCTAACTCCACATGGTTTGATAACATCAGCTGCAGCATGTTTGAAAGCAGTAATTGGACAAATAATCCTTCCAGGGAAAAACAAATCATGTCTGGTTGCAATGGTCTGAATAGCTCTTATTTCCCATTTTGTGTAGTGTTTGTGATATTTTGGTGGAAACAGGGAAGAATATCTGCTAAAAAACAACTGAGAAATCTGGCAGAGGAAGATCAAGACAATTTTACCCCTGGAAGATGAGCAGGATACAAAATTACACTCAATTTTTTAGCAGATGTAACCAATGGGAATGGGATGTAGTTGTCTGTAGTTTTCATCCAAAAAATATATGCTTCCTAAAAGACATCTATAAGGCTTACAAGATTTACAAGGGGAAACATAATAAGTTGTGTGCAGGAGATAGGATGGGTATGTCTATTTTCACAGTATTAATTATATAAAACTATTCATTAGCCTTTCTCTCTTCTTGTCATCTGGTTAGACAAATGGTAAGATCACTATCTCATAAATTTACTACCACAGACATCTACCTAGAAGTAATTGATAACTGTTCAAATATACAAGAACTTACTCACTAGGGCCATTCCAAGTTTAGGGGGAATTTAGTACTTTGGTAATACCAAAATTAATGAAAATATTCTCATATGTATTCCCATATGAGGCTAATTCCAATAGGTAACAAATTCTATAATAGTAACTTAATTTGTTTTTCACAGGAGAATTTGCTCTTAATGAGACAAGGTTTTCCCCAAAGATGAATAAAAAGGTGAGAAAATAAGCCATTATTTGCAAATTATTTTCAACAAGAAAGAAACTGTGGGGTAATTGTGGATAGTCCTTTAAGAATATGAGGTCTGTATTCAGGGTCCGGAAGAAAAATTAAATTTTAGGAATTTCAGAGTGAAACCTGTGGTCTGTATACTGTTTAGGTACTGAGTTCTACATGTTTTACAATATAAACATATAATTATATATCATTATAATTAGATACTGCAGAAGGGTGGATATGAGGCTGGATGCTCCACAAAAAAAACAGGCTTTAAGTCTTCACTGTGTGGAAAAGGTGTCCTTAAGGACAAAAGCTATGTGAAGTTTGCACCATAGAGAAGGTGAGTAGAAAAGATTCATTATTATTATAAAACAAGTACCACAAGACACACAATAAAGTATATAAAATTAAACATAAAAAATGAGGTACTTTCCTCATGACTCATGATGATATTATGAAATGCATTGCCACAAGATGTTGTAGAAGCTAAAAAAATAAATAGGATTAGATAAGTTAAGAGAGGGTGAATCCATCAAATGATATGATCCTACTCCACTCTGTAGTTCATCAGATCATTGTCATTCTAGCCAGAAGTAAATGGGGGTAAATCAGGAAAGAATCAAAAATCTCTTTTCTATGTAGGTGCTAAAAGGCTTTTCTGTAGACAGTCTTCCAAGAAAAACACAGACTTGTGTCAGTTCACACTTTTCTTACCAAGATATGTATCTATTTTGAAATGCATCTAACTCTTTCTGGTGATATCAGTCTTTACAATTATTTTCCTTTTGTATTTGAGTTGTGGCAGGAAGAAATATTTTTAATACCCATTATATATCAAAGTTTTCTGTTGAGTATAAAAAAGAAATAATTTAATAGTTGTGCTTGCAAATGTGTTTATAAATCTATATCTTAATTGTTACATAGTTTTTGAATGGAATGCAGAGAGGGAAACCTGACAGGTAAATGAAGGAAGCAGGTAGTTGCTGCCCTGATAAATTGATCTGGCTTTACTAGAAATGCAAAGTCCTGTGCACACTTTGAAAACAATTATTTTATATGTTGGTTCAAAATTTCATTTGGTATTAAATTGTGAAATAAAAATAAAACAGATAGTATATCTGCATCCTTTCATCTACTCAAATTCACCCTTTTCCCTTTATTTTCTCTTTCCCTCTCTTCCCTGCTCTCCTCAATCTCAAAATAAAATACAACTTGTTCAAGTAAAGACACCATCATGGTATGCTTAAGGAAGCTGTAAATATAGAAGTGTACACAAACCTTGGGGCTGCATATTTAATAAAGTTCCAGTCCTTCTACTCAGGCACATGAGCCCTGGCATTTGTGTTCAGCATTGTGTAAAAATTAAGCAGGCTTTGATATGCCTTATCAAATAATTGTTTTGAAAGGGCAAACTTGCATGTCTTCTAAAGATACTAATCCCACATTCACATTGAATCATGGGATGAGAGAGGCAAATACAGACTGTAATTTAATATCAATTATATAGAGTATGTCTCAGTTGCACTTGAAGATAAGAATGTAGATGGAAGAAGAGTTTGCAAATGATCAGGGAAGTGGTTCAGGATTTTAAGCCAATATTGGAGGAAGACTGAAAATCCCTATTTTAAAAGAACAGAAAACATGAAACAGACATCATAATAGATTGAAAAAAAATGACTCTAAATCTCAGCATGAGCATATGCAAACTGGATCCCAGCAGACCAAAATGAAATGTCTAAATCAGCAGTGTGCTTCTGGGTTCTCATAATACATACACTGAGAGAATATGAAACAGCAGGGCAATTTCACAATTCTATCCAGTCAAAACAATGGAAAATATTGTGAATGCTCCTAAGCAGCTGTTGCTCAGCTACTGCCAAACACCTGAGACACATTACAAAAAGGACTAGACATTCTCTGTTAAAACATGGAAAATATGAATGATTGAGATGGCAGAGTGCATTTGATCTCTATAGCCTCAGCTGAAGTGCCCCAAGTCCTGCCTAAGGTTTTGCATGGCAGGAAGAACTGCAGTATGCTGGTAGCTGCCAAGTCCTTGCCTTTGCAAAGGAGTTTGGTGATCACTTGAACTGTTTTTACGGTAGCTACCACAATAAGTTAGTTGTTGAGAGATGAAACAGTAAGAATAACAGCAATAACAGTAAAATAATTGTAATGCACTTAACATTTCAGAAGTAAATCTTAAAGACAGGAACACAGATACTTGTAGTTAGTATCAAATAATGCCTATAGTAGTACAAATATTATCATCACTTTCCAATTCTCCTCAGAACACACTTCAGCCTTGAGGATTTAAAAAAAAGCCCACCAAAACACACAGTGACAAAATAATAAATAGCTCTGTTAACCTAGAAGAGAATTTGAGAGCTCTAATACTAGAGTATATGTCTTCCTTTGCATTTGTAAGGGACAATCACTTAAAGGATTGGTGTCATGATACTATTAACTTCAGCTCACATAAGGCAGACCCTGAATAGTGTCCAATAAACAATCAAGTATTACACTACAAATTTCTTACTAGACCACGGGAATTCTAGGACAATAAGCTTTGCAGTTTGTAATGACTTCAGTAGTGATACTGGATTTACCCATGAAGCCTCAAGCAGTTGCCCTAAGTACTACCATGACTGCTAGCACTTTACCTGCTAAATTGCTGCACAGTCTTACATCCTGTATCAGTGTCATTTCTAGGTCTTTTCAAAATAGTTGAATTTTCTTTAGAGAAAAGTAGATAATTCTGATCATAATCCCAGAAAATCTCATACATTAGGAACATGGTTTCAAATTATTTTTTCCTGATTAGCTGCACTGATTAGCTGCATTCATATTTACGCTACCTGAATATTTCTCAATTGTCAAAATAGTTTGCTTGTATAAAGACTGTAGCATTTCTTCTTTATTTATGTTTTTGTATTCAATCTAGCTGGGACACTTCAAGATCTTCTGGAAAAGACCAATGCAACGTTTCTTCAGGAAAATTGACAATAGAAGGGAAATGCTGGTAATAATGTCTCAGTGTTGACTGTATTCTGTAATGCTGTTTCCTGTGTGGACCTCAGCTGCAAATACTACAGATTTATTTTTTCTTCCATGTGGCCCACCAAATCCTTATGCATTTTGTTCTTAGTCTCTTAGGGTAAGAAAAAAACCTCTTCATAAAACTAAACAACCCAACCCTGTAGGATCCCTTTCCTCCTCTATTATTCCTATCTGGCAGTTTACATCTGTGTATTTAACATACATCTAAGGAAAGCAAGCATAATTCTGCCAACATGAACAGCTGCTGATATATTGTGATTCATTGTTGTGATATGAGTCATTGTAAAACATCCCATTTCTTCAGAAATCATTAAATTCTACCACCAAAGACAATATGATCTACTTTTGTATTTATATATACACTCTTTGATAAAGCATTTACAAAACATCTTGCTTATCTCAGGCTCTGCTCACTTTTCTTTGCAGAGTAGTCCATGCTCTATAAATCAGGTTTCTCATTCTTATGTTCTGTCAACACCACTCATGCAACAAATCTGGATGTGTCTGTAGTGACCTCCAGATTCTTATTTTCAGCTGCTCTGGTTCCATAGGCCTGTAATGGGTAAGTTCCAAACACCAGTAGTGTTTATTTGGCACACAGATGTTCTGAAGTCTGTAACTGATAGAACTTTTATTTTTTTTACAGATGCTTTTGTCACAATGTTTTTTGTTAACACAAGCTCTGTTATTGTCTACCAACTCTGACACAATGTTCTGAGATGATTTGATATGGCTATTTAGGTACAGTTTCTCTGCCTAAAACTCTTTGTACTATCATTTCTGTAATACAGGTCATCACACTTGGTCTGCTTTGTCTCCTGTCTTCCATGAGATTTAGTGCTGCTTTGGCACTCCTGATATTTTGCCATTAACTTTGGGCGAGGGGTACATTATGTGCAGCTTGGAAAGGAAGATAATGCTGTCCATTTTGCATTTTAGATTTTCCCACTGTGGGAGATCTGCAGCTTTCTGGGGCCTATTTCACAATAAGAGAAATGTTACAAGGCAATATTTTAATTAGCAGGTATGGAAAATGTTGTGTGAGCAAAGAAGGGGTTTTACCAAATGCAGGAGTCAAAGACTTCTCAGGTATTGAAGGTTGTGTGCATTGTCTTCATTGTATTTTCAAATCTGTACTTGGAACATACTAACTAGCTAATTGGCTAATATAATAATATGATTTGCTGTACTTTTAGTCTTAAAATCTCTAATTATGGCATTAATAGTCTTGCCTAAAGGATTCTGCACAAATTTCTATCCTTTTTAATTACTATTATAACAGCAACGTAAAATATCATGGAATGCTGGAAAGGCTCGGGTTGGAAGGGACCTTATAAATCCATTAAAGATCTAATAGTGAATAATTGCACAAAACATTAGTTTTGGAACATTTGCAACAGTTAAATTACTTCAACTCTTTCAAGCAGTTTGCTAAAAAAGCAGACCGCTTGAAAAATAAATTCTGTTCTCTCTGTCAATACCAGCTAAACTAAAACTTACCAAGCATGTGCTTGTTGGCATGGAGAACGGGAAGTCAATTTCCCTATTCTGCTATGTGAAATGTTGCTTCTATCATTTTCTTGAGCACCTAAACCTTTTGGAAGGTGGCAGTGCTCTGAATGGTCACGTGATGGTGTTCAAGTGTGACAGAACTGGAACTCGACCAAAGTTGCTACCAGAAAACATCTAGTAACCCATTTTATGGGGGCTTAACCAAGAAGGTTTCTGGATCACTGAAAGCAGGTCATGCAAACAGAAGCTTTGCTGGCTGAGGCAAGTCAGGACTTGCTGATTATGATCATGTTCACAGTGTGCCCTCTTTGGCATATCCCATGTTGGCAAGCCTCTGAGTAATAAAATGTCAATCATTTCTGCAGGAAACTGGCAAAATCTAACACTGTGGGCTACTTCAAATGTTGATGATATTCATGGCATTTGTTTTGGACCTCCTGTATAACAAGCTCTGAAAATCTCTGCCAAGGGGGTCTTTTTGGTTTGCTTGTTTTCATAAACTTACCACTGAGATTTTGTGAGATTGATTCTTAGAAACTCAGCACCACAGTTAAAATGTGATAAAAAGTCCTGACATTACTCTGTGATATTTCATCTACTCAAGCTAGCAGTCACATATCTGTCATTCTCTCAGAGAGTGTTTTCTACACTGCAAATGCATTGTCTGAAGTTATTCTGATGTCATGATGTCCCTTCATTACTCACAGTAACAAAGAGAAATTTCCATAGATTGATCTCTGTTCTTTTCAAGAAAATCAATTTCTGTGATTATGCAATGTAGTTTACTATCGTCAGAGAGACTTTAGTGAAGCTATTGATGGCCCTGATAGATAAATATAAACTATTAAGTTCTGTGAACTGAAAAGTGACCCAATTCTTTCCTCTTTTACCATGAATTACCCTTCCCAAATGAAACTGGTTGTGGAAACCATTGCTTTTGACAACCAAATTCAGAAAAGCATGTTCATTTCTTTTGCTTGTGTTTCTGGATGTTATATGTCTGTTGTTAAAACCCTAGCAATCTAGTGTGTGGGAGTGGTTTTGGCTCCTTGCAAGATGTCACACCTCTGCAAATGTTTCTTTTTCACCCTTATCACTTATGGTACTGGAGATGTTACAGTTACAGCCATTTGGAAGATGGCATCCATCACTCCCAAATATTCCTCACTTCATAGTTGGTGCCATCAGTAACTTTAAAAGTCATACCCAAGGCTGCCAGTGACAAAAGTACTGAAAGTCTCAGGGGGGATATTAAGAGTATCTTCTGAGGAAAAAGCTGGTGAAAATCAGACAAGAAATCAGACTCTCCTTCTTGCATAAAAAATAACATTGTACTTGGTCATGGCGTTGTTTGTTCATTTTGGAGCACGAAGGAAATGGTGACTTGTTCCCATGGAGTAGAGAAACTGAATTATGATTAGTGCCATCAAAACCAGAAGATTCTAAGAGCAAGGATGGAAAGATTTTCCTATAAATTGAGCAATCATTTTAAGAGGCAGTAAAGAGTGAGACAGTGTGGTGCCATTTGATGCCTCTAGAGGCTGCATTTAAATCTTTTATTTCAGTTTTAATTGCATTATTTCATGCATAATTTGCCTTTAAGAGCCTAGGACATTTCTAGAATAAATACTAAAATTTAGATTGCTCTGTGACAGGAAGGAAAAAAATACTCCTCTAGCTGGTTATTTATTTCTTTGTTTAGTACTTCACATAATACATCAATTTCCATCTGCATCTGCAGTATATTATAAAGTAAAAGCTCCCCCCCTCCCCAAAAATGCTCTTAGTAGATGTCCCATGTCATAAGAGACCTCCTTAAATAACAAAGATGTGGTCATCTGTCAGGTGCTCTGACCACTCACAACATTATTGATCGAGATGAAAGTGTAAGACAGTTACCAGAAATTGGGAAACTGAATCAGATGATGGGGGGGAAAGGGAAAATTAATTTACAATTATTAAACTGAATCATTAAGACTTTGCCATAACATGTCAGTCTGGGAAACTGTGACCTATTCTAGGTTATTCCTAGTGTCAGCTATGAAAATAACAGAACTGATTAATGGCACCAGGTGCTGTCCTGTAGTCTAGATTAGGTCTGAGGAACAGTATTTTCAGATACCCTTTTAAAAGCAATATGTCAATGTACATATCAACTTGTTATTCTGCTCTGCTAAAATTTTAACATAAATTGGGTCAAATTTTCAGTGTTTTACTCCTCTTTGTCCAGCAGTCAGAACAAAACCCTTGCCTCTCACTCCTGCTCTTTGCCCCTCTTTGCCTCAGCATGGGAGGTGAGCCTGAAGACTGAGCCTGTGCTGAGCCATGCACAGAGATCAACTCTGTGTGATCATAGAATTTTTTATTTTTTGTGACAATAAAATCTAAGTCATCTATACAATTTTCTCTTCTTGTCTTTTGCATTTGGATCTGTTCTGCCTTTTCAGAAGAGTATCTCCCTGAAGACATTTTTTTCTTAGGGTTTGTTGTAATCTCTATACCTCCTGAGGACATCCAGGAAATCATCCACTACAAGAATTCCTCTTCTGGTAATGAGTAATCAGATTAATTTTTAGGTTAGTATGATTCCTGAGGCAATTTTTGGGGGTGGGGGGTAGTTATATAAGGTCATTTAATATGAGTGGCATGTTAAGAGTTTAAGTAATTACCTACTTTCTTCTGTCAGGGTAAAAAGGTAAGAACCTCTATGAAATAATTTAGCCCATCCTAAACTACACACATTTGAGGGAATGAGTCAGCATCTGGAGGTGCTGTTTGCAGGTAAGAATTATGTTGAATTCCAGGTGGGAGTTGGATGCTCAGCTAAATAATCAAGAAGGTAAAGCATTCAACTGTATCTAGGCACCTTAATAGCAAAAATAAAAACAATTAAAATATATTCAAAAGAAGTTAGGATCCAAGTATGGCTTTCCTCTCTTGAACATACTGTGTACTTTGGTGTGCCTGGAGGCTTTTTAAGTTCTACATTTGACTTTGCAAATTTTATCTTACAGTTTAATTTTAGAAGTGAGCTAGACATTTTGACCTAAACTTTTTAACACATTTGAGCATCTTTTTACTAAAGGCATGACAGAGAATTAGCAGCGTTTTCCAAACCCCCAGTTAAATTCATGTAGCTTCACTGATGCTTTAAATCCAGTATATGGTGTTTCTGCTTAGCTAGTTCTAGGTCTCCAGCCAGTGGAGAGCACTTGGGTCAGGGAGAGTCCAGAACAAGCTTAGAATCATGGAAGTATTAAGGCTGAAAAAGACCTCCAGGTCAGTGAGTCCCACCTTTGAATTATCATCAACTTGTCAACTAAAACAACACTTAGTGCCACATCTACTCTTTTCTCAAATATATCCAGGTATGGTGACTTCACCACTTCCATGGGCAGTCCATTCCAATGCTTTACAAGACTTTCAGAAAAAATCTTCCTGATGACTAAACTGAACCTCCCCTGTCGCCGCTTGAGACCATGTTCTGTTGTCCTCTCACTGGTTGCCTGGGAGAAAAGGCCAACCCCCACCTGGCCACATCCTCCCTTCAGGCAGTGTGGAGAGTGATAAGGTCTCCCTTGAGCCCCCTTTTCTCCAGGCTAAACACCCCCAGCTCCCCCAGCTGCTCCTTATTTGACTTAATCTCTAGACTGCAAGGCCTAGGGACCCGCTAAGGTCACTGTATCCTCTAGCTCTTTGATTCACAGGTGTCAGTAGCTTTTATGCAGAGTGAAAGAAACATTTTTGTTGTTCATTTG
>VWYO01027892.1:125432-135551 GCA_013400275.1 Rhadina sibilatrix
CACCCAGTGGGGGGAGCCAACCATTCCTACCTGGATAGAACTGAGACACAGAACATGAAGGCAGAGAGCTTTACTCAGTTCCTGGAGAAAGACTGGACTCCTTCCCACCACCACTGGACCCTTTTCTACAGGATCATCTCTACTTCACCAGAACCACATCTGCCACTCCAGGAGGACTCACTTTGGGACTGCTTCCAACACCCTGACCAGCAGGGTGTCAGGTTGTAGCTCTGACTCTGTCAGGGTTTTCCAAAGTTGTTTTGCTGGTTTGGTTGGGTGGTTTTGGTTTTTTCTACTGCATTTGTATTGTTAATATTCCTAGTAAAGAACTGTTATTCCTATTCCCAAATCTTTGCCTGAAAGACCTTCATTGCAAAATTATAATTTGGAGGGGGTGAGGGGTTTACATTCCCCATTCTAAGGGAAACTCCAGTTTTCCCTGGCAGGTACCTGTCTTTCCAAACCAAGACACCTTCTCAAACAAGAATACCAAAAGTTTGGAAAGATCCTGTTGAAGGCTCTTGACTGTGTCCAGCTCTAGGACTTCAATGAATCTATTTGCATAGGCACAATTAAATACATACATATGTGCTTTGCTTGCTCATGAGTGTAACATGATTTCAGTGATCAGACTGGACCCATGAATATAATTGTTTGAGAAAGCCTATTTTAAAATCAGCCAACAGATAACACTGCAGATATAAAGAAATTATATATGGAGTGGAGCTAAACATTTAAAACTAGGATGCCTTAAAGCATTTAAGCCAGTGCTCTGTATAAATGCCCTATATATTATGTCAGGCAGTGTGCAAGTGCATTTATTTTGGTGAATATTTAGTATTATCCCTATCTCTGGGTTAAACAGCCATGTTAGAAGACACCCTGTATACACATATTTTGTTTATGAAATAGCAAGGCCTTTCAAAGTTTATTTCAATTTTTCATGTTACTTTCAGAACTGATACAGTAAAAGAGTCTATACTTGACCAGGGTTTAAATAAGATTTTAATTTTTTAAAATACTGCATTTTAAATTAACTTCAACTTCCCCTTGTCTTTGTGCTCATTTGGTGAAGCTCACACTGTCATGACAGTGGTTGACAATAATAGATAAAGTGCTGTAGATAAAAATGAGGTTGATACATTTTACATGAAAGCCCTAAAGCAACTGGGTTTTTAAATCAACTATCTAGCTAGGATTGCTTTCACTTTCCTTTTTAGCACCTCATTAGGCTTACTGCAATTTTCCTGCAGTACTGAACTGCTGTCCCAGTCACAGTTCATTTTCCTCCTCTAATGTCCAATTATTCTGTTTACTGAAAATTATCATATTTTAATTTCACAATAATTTAATTAAAATATTTCATTCTAGAATATAAATCAGCAACACAGAGCAGCATCATTTTGCATTCTTCTGTTACAGCCCTGTGGCATCCTGGGAAACAGCACAGCTGCCACAGATTGAAGGGAATACCAGGAGGGGTTTGTGCCATCTCTTTCTTGTTTTTAAATGTCACTGAGTGCCCTACAACATTTTAGGCTTCTAATGTCCCAGAGCAGTAGCAGCACCTCTGGAATGTGCCCTGAACATCCAGTTTCTTCTCACTGACACTGCTTTTGTGCTGGGCTTCCTTTAGGCTTAGAATTGTGAGGCCTCTCCTGAGCACAGATCCTCAGTGTTCCTCTTCCTACCTGTCTTCCCCAGCTCTAGACACCAAAGAAAAAGGAGTTTTGGCAATCTTCAGTATAAATACCTGGGTTTTGATAGCACCTGCTAGCACACTGATGGAAAAAGATGTGAAATTACTTAACAATTGAAAGCTACCTTATAAAAAGTAGTAGAAGTTCTTGTGTCAAGATTTCAGCACTGTAATATTTGTGGAATGAGGAGAGCTACCACATTTTTTCTTTCTCAGAGAGGAATACAATTCCTGTTTGGAACACTTTTCCTTGACTTTAAAGATGGTTCTTTTTGACTCCTGTCCCTTGGGAAAAAGAACTATTTAAAAAAACTGAGATAAGCTACCAAGCCAAGGAGAGGGGTTGTAGACTCTGGCTGATGACGAGGTAAAATGTGTGGTCAGTTCAGACTTATACACCACTAAGTTTCATAGACAAAATGAATAACTTACATCTGTAAGGCCTCTGAAGCAAATCTAAAATGAAAGCTTTTGAAAAAATGTACTTAGAAAAAGCTGAATACCAGAGCGTTTCAGTGAATATTTTTTTACATGGAAAAAGAAAACACGAACTAGAACGTTGAGTCCCTCGTAGGAATCTCCACCCATGAAGAGCTTCACTACTTGGATGTACAAGATCCTGAGGAATCTCATTGTACTTTCAAGTTATCCCAGTCTCAGGCAAGACATGAACCATCACATCTAGACATCCCTTTCAAACTAGACTTGTAGTATGATTTAGTGAATGGGATAAAATATTTTGTGTTTCATAATACCACTAGGCCTTACCAGGTTGTATTCTGATTTTTTTTCCTTTTATTTTCTTCAGTAAGGTAATTGTCTTCCTTTTGCCATACATTTGAATTAAATATGGGACAAAAATCCACCCCCCTTCACAAGAGATATGGTTTCATTTGTGAATTTGCCATTATTCATTTAAAATATGGAATTTGCCTTACTCAAAAGGATGTTGTCCTGCAAGACAGTATTCTTGACTTTATAGACACTGTCTTTGGTTTGGGCAGACTCACCCTCAGGCTGCTAAGACAGCTAACTCAGGACTGGGATACACTTGGGCTACGGACAAAGATGCCAAAAAATGACCTGCATAGTGACATGACAAATATTTTTCTCAGAAGTGAGCAAATGCTTTGAAATCTCTGTTTCTTCTTTGAATCCAATCAAGGCTTTTCCCCATCAAATAAGGCTGGGATGTAAAGATCAGTAAGAATGAACCAATTTACTGGCAGCAATCCATTGGGGAGGAAAATGCCCCTGTTTCCAGGTGTCTCTGGTAATCTGACACAGTCTGAAATGATAGAACAAGATTCACTAAAGAATGGGAAAGTCTTCCCATGTGACACGAACATCAGACCTCCTCAGGGCAGCTATGAAACCAAGGTTAACTAGGGAAAATGATACACTGTGGGAAGTTTTAACTATGGAGAAATGGGGTGGAATGCAGTTTCTGAGTCTGTGGTCTCCTTACACACACTTTATACATATATATGGCTCTATATATTCTTGCTTGATATTTATTTATTTATTTATTTATTTATTAAGCATACTTATTAGTTCTTGCAAAAGTAGGTGAGATATTCACAAAAGAATGTGAGAGCATTAGTGTATCAGAATCTCTATGCTTTTGTTGAATATATTTATAAAATTGTTTTTTATAATATGAGTAGGTGTTCTTTGACACTGGCAATAACTTAAGCTATAATCAGAGTAACTCTGCTGGTTCTTAATCACAGTAACAATAAGTAGGGATGAGAACTAAATTTCTGTATCCAAAATTAATTTCTCTACAGGATGCCAATACATAAAAGTACAAATTTTCCATCCATTAATGACTTTGAAGAAAGAAAACCATTCTTTCTAATAAATAGAGACTTTTTCTTTTAGAAAAGAATCTTATATTTTATTAAATCAGATTATATCATCTATTCATACTATATATTTATTCATAATCCAGATGATGTTTTGGGGGAGAATGTGTGCTCTTTATGTAGGTTATTTTCTGCATTTACTAAATTCAGATTGTATAGAATACTTTTCATTAAAGAATGAAATTTTGATGACTTTTGTCCTCTTTCCCCTTGCTCTTAATCTAGGTGGCCATGATGGAAATAAGTCCATAAGAATAGGTAGATGATGAATAGAACTGCTCAGTGATTGACCAAGGCAGTGGTCAAAATCCAGAGTACCAAATCAGCACGCTGCAGTGATGATTAGCACGCTATAAAAATGTTGACTGATGAGCACCTTCTATTCTTGGGTTCCAACATGACCCAACATTACATTTCCTTAAACTGGGATAATTGAAATACGAGACTGTAGAGTGAACTTGACACACAGGGGAAGGTGCATGCAGGAAAGAATGGAAAAGAAAGAAGTAACAAGGAGTGTTGTCATTAGGTGCATGAGAACTACAGTGCATGATACAGGTAATGGTTATTCCCAGAACTGACGTTAACTGGATGTAATCTGAACCTTAGTAGCTGCTAAACTTCCAGTTGCATACGTAACAGAAGATCTCCATACAAAAAAGTGCCTCTAGCCCTCTCTAAAATAACACTTTTAGTCCCCCCAAATAACCAAACTCACAAAAGCCATGGTTTCATAACAGATTTTTCAAAGGATTTTGAAGTTCCACTCTACCAAGCAGCTCAGCTTTAGCCTTGAATTGCACATTAGCAGTCCCAAGAGTGCAGGACTAGCAGCTGGTTCCCTTTTGGAAGGTAAAACCTATGTCACTAGCAATCCTGCACCTTGCTACCATTTCACTTGACTTGGTATATTTGTATAGCCACCAAAAACACCTCGGAAAACAATTACAGCTCTGCAAAATTATCATGAATCACATTATCTACTCAGTTATTTTCAGATTAAATAGCATTATTAGTATTTAGGCAGAATTACAGGAACCCCATGACTCTGATATTGGTAATAAGGCAGAGACCACAGAGAAATCTGTTTAGTAGGCTACACACAAATCTGTCAGGAGCTAGAACTTTCTAGTCTTACTGCACTGGAAATCTCATTCATGACTGTAAGCATTGCTGCATCTTGAATTGACATTAAATTAAATAATATTGCAGATGCAATATGTCTGAGGAAGTTATTCATAATACAGAAGTTATGGGTTGAATGTTTAATGCAGTCTCTCCAGCACTCTGGTCCTTTCTCTTACTTTTGGCCTATAAACCTAGCCTAAAAAGCAAAACTTTTTGGATTAACTAGTGTGTCTATTTCCTTTCATGTTGTTTTGCCAAAGGAATACACGAGTAGAAACCAAGAAACTTACACAAAAGCTGTTGCAAAGAGAAAGACCTGTATTTTTTAGCTTTTGAGAGAGGGCAAGTGTTTCTTCAAATACACCAATAACCAAAGGAACACTATGAACAATAGGGGCCTGCTGCTGAAAGGAGCAGAGGTTGCAGAGAAGACTGAACACTCATTTTGCTTCAGTCTTCACTGATGTGGCCAGCCCTCAGGAATCCCGGCTCAGGAGGCCATTGAGAAGGTCTGGAGAAAAGCTGATCCCACCTATGGATTGCATTTATTGTAATTTTCTGTTAAATTGTAGCTCTGACCTGAAATCTCTCACAAGATAATTGAGTGGGATTCATTTCTCCCACTGGTTTACTTTCAAACCAGCACAATTACTGTTCCATCAGGCTATTCCATCTGTTCCTTTGGGTCAAGGTACCAGTCATCTTGCAGTTCAGTTGTTTTTCTGATTGCTACCTATCCTGTAATCTTCAATTATGTATGCAAAGTGAAGCTATACCATCTAATATTCCTAAAAGACGAATTAGGATGAGGGAGGTCCACGTATAACTTTTTTTGTACGTCAAAGGAGATAATTCAGTTTTTTAACTTCTGAAGTGTAAATCAGTCTTTAGGTCACAGATGCTAGACTATGTGATTGCATTCTAGACAGACGCAGCTGCAGCTGTTAAGCTCAAGAGGCAGATACACGCATGAAAGTCAAACATTACAAGAGCAAATATGTCTCCTGTAAAACTCCAATCCAGTAGAAATCTGTTTCCAGGCCTTTGCTAGGCAAAATTTCTCCTGCTATCCTTTGATTTATCCACAGAAAGCATTTGAAATTATGGTACAGAGAAGGCAAGATTAGAAGCTTTTCACAAATCCTTTACCATTTGGAGAGAAAAGGTATTTTTTGAGCCAAGATGGCTCTCAAGAAGAAAAAAATTATAGTTCTGTACTTGATTTGCCTTCTGTGAAGTATCATCCAAGCACACACACTTAGGTACAATAATCTGCAGTGTAATGCACTGTTTTGTTTAGCAGCAAATAAAATGTGACCTCTTCACTTTAATGAAGAGACATCTGGAAAACTTCCCATAAATGCATCTTTTCTTGTAGACAAATGTAAGGAGACTACAGTACCTAGCTAATGAAGAATCTTAAGCAATAATTCAACACTCCTGGCTTTTAAATCATTACTACTGCTCTTCTAATGACATAAAAAAGAAAATGCTGCCAACATCACTCCTTAGCAGATAATAAAAAACTGTTAACAGTAGAAAATTTTGGACACAGTGGATGTAACCAGCATCTCTTAAGCAGGTGCCTATCCCACTTGTGAAATTTACTCTCTAAGGAAGGTTTTGAGGTTCTGCTGCTTTGAACAGCCTCAAGAATATTGTAATTGGATGACCCAAAACCTAGAACCAAACATCCTGAATGGGGTTCCTCATGGCTCATATCCAGAGAAGAATCTTGTTGTGAGGTTTATAGCTTAGTCTTCAAAAAATGCAAAGGATAAAACCCTCCCAAAACAAAACAAAAATTGTTTGGAGTTTTCTACAATGTGTTGGGATAGGAAAAGTTTCAATGCTTAGATCAATTTCTGACTCTACCTAGGTCACTTTTTTGCCTTCTTCACATTTATTAAAATCCCAGTGAAGAATGAAAGGTTGTCAGCTGTTTGACAGGTGGTGTGGTTTACCCCAGCCAGGAACCAAGGCCCAAGCAGCTGCTCACTCACTCCCCCACCAGTGTGGTGGAGGGGAAAATCAGCAGGGTAAAAGCTGGAAAAGTCATGGTTGCAGCTAAAGACAGTTTAATGTAGCAGGCAGAAGCTGCACGCACAAAGAAAGCAAAGCAAGGATTTGATTCACCACTTCCCATGTTTGGGTGGGCATTCAGCCGTCTTGAGGAGAGTTGGGCCCCATCATACCTAACCCAAGAAGATGAACTCTGACACTCCAAATGTCACCTCCTTTCTCCTTCTTCCCTCTGCTTTGAATACTGAGCATGATGCCATCTCTTTGGAAATCCCTTTGGTCAGCTGGGGTTGTCTGTCCTGGCTGTGTCTCCTCCCAACCTCCCAGGCACTCCCAGCCCCCTCACCAAATGTGGCAGCTTGAGCAGCAGATCAGGCCTTGGCTTTGTGTGAGCTCTGTGTGAGCTCTGCTCAGCAATAACAAAAACATCTCTGTATTCTCAACCCTGTGTTCAGCACAAATCCAAAACACAGCCCCATGCCTGCCACTGGGAAGGAAACAACTCCATCCCAGCTGAAACCAGCACAAGTAATTGCCTCATTGCAGATGGCCCATTGGTGCTTCAAAGGCTGAAACTCAGCCACCTCTTTTACCATCCATAGCACACAAACATATTATGAAAGAGAAAATCTAGTACCAAAAAGATGGAATATGCCAGAATTTTGATGAGAAATAGAGAAAGTATCTGTTACTAACAAAGAATCTATAGCTTTTAACAGATAATAACTATAAGCATTTTATTATGGCAAATATATATCATGGATGAGCTGTTGATTTTTTTGATTATACAGTCTAGTGTTTACAAACCATTCTGAGAATAATATGATATAGCAAACTGTAGAATTTTAGACATAATTGCTTTTTTACTAATGTTGGTGTACTTTTTTTACTTCACAAAAAGATGGAGAAAGACTTGGGACAGGAATTCACTGCCTGGATCAGGTCTGCAAAGTTCCTATGCAGGCAAGTTATGTGTCACTCAGAATTAAGATTCTGTTCAGGGGCAAGCAGACAGGAAAATGAATTTCAGTTGATCCTGGCTTAGTGGCCAGGCAAGGTGTATCAGAGAAGGAGGGGATAGGGTAGTGCAATCCCCTATTGAGAGATTTAATAGGGTACAACCCTACTAAAGAGATTTGGTGTACAGGATGGGGACTTCCAGAGTGGCACCAAGGAACAGGGAAAAGAGAAATACGGTTCTGCTTCCAGCCAAACCCTGGCACTCTCCCTGACTGCTATTGACTTAATTCCAGGTTCTTGTGTACTCTGCCTTCAGCAGAGGCACAGGCTTAATTTTCTCCCCACAGTCTCTGCAGGCTGCTTGTTTCCATGTTCGCCCCCTCAGCTGATTAGGGCTGTGCTGCCAGGGCTCTGTTCCCTTTTTCCTCACCTGCCTCCTTTTTAACTTTGGGAAAGTCACAAGGAAAAGTGATCCTGATCCTCAGGTTTGGGAGACTAATTCTCACTCTCTCTGTTTCTTTACATGTCCTAAAGTCTGTCAGTCTTGTCAGTGCAGACCAGCTTGGTCTCATGCCAAAGCCAGGAACACTAGGTGCCTTGTAACAAGCCTCACACATGCCAAGTGGATGGGTGGAGGATCAAAGTGGAATGCTGATGTCAGGGGTGTTTTATGTCTGACTCAAAGGCTTCAGCACTCAGCTCTGGGATGGTCACAAGCTAAAACACTAACCCACACATTATTTATTCTGCTATTTCTCAGAACACCACTTAGTGTGAGAACATCCCTTTTGTACTTCAAAAGGGACAAAAGAAATATTAAAGAAGATGTCCTTAGGATTCTCATTGGTGAAACAGATTCTTAAAAGAAGGTAACTAGAATTAAATTATGTTTCAATGGTGGCTATTTGTCTGGAGAAAACAATGTTGATATGGTCTATATGAAATCTTAAGCTATAAGGGAAACTGAGTTGGCTTTTAGGCTGAGTTAGAATGCAGACATCTAGGAAAGCAGAAGGAAAGCACTGTAACTGTTTATATTTCTATTAATGGTAGAAATGGTGATGGGGTTTTCAGCTCTTTCAGATATTCTGGAGGTTGCCCAAGGTACATCAGTTCAAAACAGAGCTTATTAGCTATTTACTACTCACAGTTGGTTTGATCCTGTGGAAAATTTTTACAGTAATCTCCTGTTTGTATTCATAAAACCTTTTTTATCTGGGATACATATGGTACCTCACAGTCTTAGAATATTTTAACATGTTGTTATTAAAGATGTTGCTTGGTCTCAGTGTTCTCCGTAGTCCAAATTGTGTTTGGGCACCGTGATTCCAGAACACTGCCTTCTCCTGTTGGTGCTTTTTTATGTCCTGCATAGACTTTGACTTGAATTGATACTGTTCAAGGGTACTGGGGAGTTTTACACTCAGATATATCATGTTGCAGCCCTTTTAGTTACTTTCTTCAAGGATTCAGTAGTAATTTACCTTGAAATGCACGTTTAGTGACTTGACTCAAAGGAACAGCTCTTTTGCTTCCAGGAAAATGGTTGCTTGGAAATACAGCATATGGAATCAATTGGTATTAGTTGGAAGAGTTACTAAGAAATTGTGAGGTTTTTTGGGTTGGTTTTTTTTTTTTTTNGTTTTTGTTGCTGTTTGGGGGGGGGTTTGTTTTGTTTTTGGTTTTGTGGGGTTTTTTTGGTTTTGGTTTTTTTTTTTTTTTTTTTGGTGGGTTTTTTTTTCACTGTAACCATTCTGCACTAAACAGCTTTAACAGGCACTCTTAATGATTACCCCACATTTAAGGCTGATGAATAGAAAACTATGTAGGCATAGTTTTTTACACTTCGTGGGAGTTTCACTAGGTCTGCTGTTTTTATGTACTTCTTGTGAGGTGAGGACTTACCTGGCCTTAAAGCAGCTCTCTGCAAATGTTGGAGTGCTGAGAAATTCAGCACAAAATGAAAAACCTCCTGTGGACAAAAGGACATTCAGAATGTCCTGTGCAATTTTAGCCACTGGTCTGTCTGTAATTGTGACCAAGGCACAAACATTACTTACTCACTCAGCAGTGATGCTGTCAGCTCTCTCCTGTCTTCCTCCCCAGAGACAAATTTGCAGTAATTGAATTTTCTCTTGGGTTTCACAAGATCCTGCTCATATACGCATAAAACAAACCAAGACTTCCCTCACAGGTAATCCAGTGTTAGTGCAGTCTGTGGATAAGCTACAGTCAGTGGAGGTACCACAGGCTTACTTCTTTGCACAGCTACTCTTTTTATACAGCAGCAATCTCCATGACAAGCATGTGCAGCTATTAAGGATTTAACCTATATACAAATTTAAAGGCAAATAATTATTGATTCTGTTCTGCATGGAAAATACCCAGACAACAAAATGTTAACCTTACTGTTGTTTTTCTCTCTCTGTGTCTTTTTTTTTT
>VWYO01027892.1:153261-213038 GCA_013400275.1 Rhadina sibilatrix
ATTTAATGAATTCATAATATTTAAGATATTAATACCAAAATCCATTTGATAAAATTAATTTTATGTGTTATTTGTGAGGAAGCCACTTAAGGATTTCAGTAATTCTTAAAAACATTTATATGTTTTTCTTCTGATTTTTTGTTTTGTACTCTATTTTATAGGTCTTCATTTGTATTTGATGTAGATTTTAAACTTCAGATTTATGTCTCAACACCTCGCAACAAATTTTGTAAATATTCTGTGGGGGCTTGGTCCTGAAACATAAACACTTCTTCTTATTGAGGCACTGAAGAAAAACAGACCCCCTCATTTATTATGTGATATCCAGGAGACTAAGGAGATTTTGATCTTTTTTTTTTTTTTTTCAGGAACATCTTCTTCAGTAAGAATAATGAAACGTCATTATGCTAAGGTGAATCATAATAAATGTTATGTCTTGGTTGACACTGAAAAATAAATCAAAGAAAGTTGTGAGAAATATTGGTGACTTTTTTTTCCACAGAGATTTGGACCAGCTCTATAAATTAAACAGTACGCGATGACAGCTTTGAGGCGGTAAGTAAACCATTCAGTAGATAATCTCCATAGTAACAAAAAAAGTTTAACCATCTCAAACCAAAATAGCACATCTGGACCTGGCTGTGGCATATGGCAATAGGGGACATTTTATTGCTGTCAAAAGTCACAGCACACAAGAAAACTGCACAGCTTAATCCTCGTTAGTAGAAATCAGTGAAGTACAAGCGATGTGTTTGGAAGGATTCTGATCCTCTAAGACATTATATATTTGCTCACCTTTATGCTGTGTAAGGGTCTCGTTGTGATCCATCTGCTGCTTACAAGTTAGCAGTAAAAACAGACTCTCCCTTAATGAGTATGGAGTCCAGTCCTAAAAATTCTTGCTCATGAGAGTAGTCCTAAATCATTAACAGAATGCATTTGAGTAATAACTGATTCACTGCATTCCTAATTAGCAGTATTTGATTTTAATTGCACTAAACTTCAAAGCTGAAGATCTATTTTACAAGACAAATTCTTTAGTGCTAAAGATGGAATAATTTAATTGGTGTGGGCACAGAAACTTGTAGATAAAGGCTGAACTGCTGAAGGGAATGCAAAATATTCTTCAGTAAAGACAAGGTTGTGTATGACACTCGTATCTCTTCCTGAGAACAAAAAGGAGCAGGTGCTCCACTTTTCGTCTTGTTCAAGCTGTGCAAACTTTGGGTCAAGCCTTGCTAAACTAATGCATAGCTGATGGTAGGAGGCATCTGCAGGGTGGTTTTTTAGGAGTTGTGTGGGGTTCAGCTGCTCCCTTATCAAAACCCTCACTTTTGGCTTTAATATGGGGTGTAATTTTTCCCCTTTCTAAGCCTGCAAGTAATCTGGGAAGGAAACAAGTATAACCTTCATTCTGTTTTTTTCAGTGAAATTGCCATTTCAGCAAGTAAAATGGCATGGGGGTATGTAGCAATTTGTAGGTATGGGTTATAGCACAAATCGTGCCTCTGAGCTAAACTCTTCCAGAACTTGTGCTTCCTGAGGCTTTTCCTGGGCTGGAGTGTTTGTGTACCTCCTTTTGCTCAAGCCCAGGCTGTTCTCAAAGGTGCATTATGAGTCTCCAAAGCAATGAAAAACTCTGTCACTAATCAGCTCTCTGGGACTCTGTGAGAGCTCTGCATCCGGCCTTGATCTCCTGAATACAGTCATCTCTGACAGACTTCCCTATGCTTTCAGCTCATCCTGATCCATACCTCAATACAGGAGAGCTGAAAAGGGCCAACATGGGTTCCCGAAGCAGGAGCAGAGAGATTTCTAGATTTACACCAATAACTGTAATGCCCAGCAATTTTCACTCATTTCTGGTACCGTCTCCTTCCTCATGGTGACACAGCATGGTTTATGTTTCTGTCTTTCTGTCCTAACCTATTCTTCCTAAGTTCTACTAGTTCACTTTTAGCTCTGGGACAGGTCCCTGGACCTAGCACCAGAAAGTCCTGTGGATGGGGATATCTCTGTGTGAAAGGATTCTTCTTCCCCTTGCTTAAAAAGGACAGGGTCTGCCCATAGCACAGCCTCCCTGTGTAGTAATTTTTAAATACGATTCAGATCTCTGTAGAGAAGAGTTTCGTTTGAAGGGAGAGTCATGTCTGTTTCCACTGCATGTAACAGAAATATTCCCTAATCCTGACCTAAAACAATAGCTGCAGTCACAAGCCAGGATTTGCAAAGCCTTGGCACAACAATGTACGTGATAACAAATGATTTTGACATAAATCCTTCCAAAACAAAAAAGAGATGCAGCATAGAGACAGGTTTATAAAGCTGGGTGATGAAGCAAGGTCAGTACCTGTAATCTAAATGCAACAAGACTAGTTTTGTATCACAAGAAACCTCCTAAGACACCTTTCCACAGCTCACTGAAAGCATGTACTTCACCGTTTTCCCTTTCATGTTCCTTTGTGAAATAATTTAGTACAGATATTTTGGGTGGGATTCTGATCTGCACATGTTTATCTTTTAATACAAATGTTTCCGTCATCTACACCCTCGCTGTTTGGCTGTGTGAGCATGCTGGGCATTGTTTTAGGCTGGAGGACGTCTGGGTAATTATTGCATTGCACAACAACATCCTTTACAATTTAAGGTTGCCAATGCTTCAGCAGCTCTGAGATCTCAACTCAGACTTTAACAATGTGTTGCTAAAAAGAAGGGTTAAATGTTGTTTATACATTGCATTTCTGGACAAAGCTAATTTCATTTGCACCTGCCAATGGCCAACTGATAAATATACACTGATAGAAGTTCAACAGCAGTGGGCCAGTGAGTTAGATAAATACCACCAGATACTATAAGCATCAAAGGTTAGTGTTTTCCCAGCTCTCACACTCCAGTAGATATAAACCCTTTTCTTAAAAAAAGATTAAAAATAAATAAATCCTCTTTGCAAAGTAAAAAAAAAAATTAAAATACACATTTAAAACACAAAATAAATTCCTCTTAGAGTCTATTTCAGTTATCTGCTAGGTTTCCTGCCTCTCAGATGTTAATTATGGTTTAATCAAAATTTGTGGTCAATTTTTAAGTATAAAAACATCTCATATGACTGGTTGCCAATTCTGAAGTCTAAAGGCCTTGCTTTATATTGCTGTAGTAGAACAGAAAATATAATCAAAGTTTGACCTTCAACTTTAATCCTATAAACAGAGAATTTGCTTACTTTACCTTGGAAACGGATGTGATTCATCACAGTAGCCCATAAATAACATGTCAAACTGTTAGACCGATCAATGAAAATAAGTTATTGAAAAATAATGTGATTGTAAAGTCTCTATGTAAACTAGCTTAGTGTTATTTTAAAATGAGGAGGGCTTTCAGATAGAGGTAAATATTTTTTTAAGGAGAATAGTTACTATGTAATAAATGCAGTAAACATTAAACATATTTGCCCTAAGCAAGATATTCTTTTTCACGAAAAGTACCTTAATGTAAATAAGCATTAAAGCTCCAGAGGAAGAATTGGGCTCCACTTAGATCAAGACTGCAAATGGCAGGTTACCTAAACTGTCTGTTGCTTATCACCGTGCCTGAAACAAAAACAGAGGGTGAACTCTTGTCCACATGGGAGCCCACAGGAATGGTTCAGTCATGAGGAACCTGCATTTGAGACCTCAAAGCTGAAAGCAGAAGTTCTGTGATGTGAACTGGATCAATTATCCAGAATTCCACTATTTATTTGTGGGAATTGACTCTGAAGTCTGATAACAGCAATTTAAATAGGAAGCTATTTCATGGCTTATGTTCCAACAGGAGTATGTAGAAAATGAAGTATTTAAAAAAAAAGTATCTTTTTGCATGCAAAAAGTCTGATTTTAAAATTCGTTGAATTAGTAGCATAGCACACATTTAAACAATTTGACTATATAGGGATATTGAATTGTACTGAACACCAAAATGAACAACCTAAATTTGCTGCATATGTGTCATCAAGTTTTACTGTCCAGGTAACCAGAAAGTAATTATTTTACTAAACATTAGGTTGAAGCTGATTAGCCTGCTGTATCAGAATCAGACCTTGTCTGGCATTTAGTTTGCACTCCTTGTGTCACTAATTGTGGAGATAGGCAAGTTATTGTGCTGCCAAAATATCAGTAATATTTTTTGTCCTACTTTATTACAAAGCATTTGTTTGCGCATGATGGAGTCTTTCAATATAAATAATTAATGTATGAATAGATCGCCTTGCTTTTCAATGAGACTGGGAGGTGATGGAGTATATCTGCTGACAGGTATGTACCTTCCTTTTTACCTTTCATTGGTGCCATAAAAATTATTGAAAAATCCTCTTTTTATCTTATAAGGGAATCTCTATGCTGAGCTTATACTGTAAATATGTTAAGAAAGAATATAACATAAACAATGATGAGTTTGTGAATAATTTTCGGTCAGAGCAGCTCTTTAATTTTTTTTGCACAAATGTGACTTTGTGTTTTAATTTGTTAATATAAATGGAATGTAGCTGCAGTCAAAAGGATTCTGGATTTTCATGATGACAGCCGGAACCCTCTCCTGGCCTTTCTCCTTGTCATTTGCAGTTTATTTATTTACTTGAACCTCAGACCTGGTGGGAGGAAATGAGGAAATGTCAGGAATCCCACGTGGACTCAGCAAATCTCTGCCAATAAGCCAGTCCAAGAATTGTTCACTGGAAACTCTGCCCACAGTGAAACATCACCTTGCTCGCTTTTCAGAGTGCCTCAGACTGTGTGCAGCCTCTGCCTGCCCTGGTGCACAGCTGTGGTTCCACTGGTGTGACACACGGGACTGCCAGTGCTGAAGGGGTCAGGGGGTCAGTGGGGTCCCCCTGAGCACAGGGTGCTGCTTTCAGAGATGGCTTGTCCTGTCACAGTAGGACGCCTCTGCTTGTGTACTCAGTACTACCAGAGTGCAAAAGAGCATCTGCTGAGGTATAAGCTTGCAGGACCCTGAAGAGAAGAGCTCATCCCAAGTGACTCAGCTCAACTAGAAAACTAAGGATGGCACAAGGGAAGCGTGGAGGAGCAGAGGGAGGGCAGGGGAACCGGGCGTTCCTTCACATCTCTCATTTCCATCCAAGCCCAGCTACCCCTTGTAGATGGAGAGGCTCCTGTGGGCTGTGACCCACCCCACGTGCAGAGGGAGGTTACTGTGGCCCTGCACTGTGGCATCTCCCCCAGACAGCTTCCTCACAGCCAGGGTAGCCCAAGGGAACAGGACCTTGATTTCCATCATGCCTCATTAAGGGAGTGTAGCAAAAGACTCTTTTGAGCAGGTTGGAGTAAGGATAATGAAAGAATTTTTGAACTGTTTATGCATAACTTCCTGAAATGTGCAGGACAGAAAGAAAGCAAGCACAAAGGAGCTTTCCTGATGATTTCACAAATGACGTTGCCACTCTTATCTGCCTGGGATCTACACTTCCAGCTTTCATGTCCTGACTGTAAAATGAACTTAGTACTGCAGTCAGCATTTGCAGGCATGCTTCGATATATTGTAATTGAAAGAACCTCTTAAAGAGTGATTTCCATAGACAACAAAGCTTACTTTCTATTTCCTTTTTATGGACTACTATTTTAGACAACTGAGTGTTAAAAATCATCTGTATGCTCACAAAACTTTTTAATGGCATCCCTTCTATAACATAGCTTACAGCAAACAGCACGTAATTCTCTGTGTACTGCTTTAATATTGTTTTTGATTTTACAGATTTTTATTTTGTGTTTGGTGATTTATTGTAGAAAGAGAGACTTCAGATATGACTTCTGTGGTATAAACTCCTCAGTCAATGCCAAGCAGATTTAAAGAAATAAATTCCACTTAAGGTAGAGTGAAAATTTAAATTGCTCAGCCTGGGAACAGAGACTGAACTATTTAAACAATTTTAAAGAACAGACTTCTTTAAAATATTTTAATTTCCCAAAGAAATTTTTTCAAAGGAAAAATAGTGAACTCTAAATAACATTTTTGTTTTTGTGGTTACTACTCTTGTTTGATTAAAAGAAATATCTGTTTTAAGATGGAGTAGCAGTATCATGTCATTACTGCTTTCTCTTGCATCTTTATCCTCTCACCCAAACATATGTTATGGGTCAGAAAACTTTTTTGTCACTTGTACTGATAATGCAACTAACTCACCCATGCATGCTGTGCTGGTCTCATAACACTTGCCAGTTTATCTCACACATTACTCATCATGTTGTGGAAAAGAGAGCCTGAAATATCAGAAAGAAATTTGAAGAACATACGACTGTGGCTGAGCGAAGAGAAGTGGTACTGGGGTTTATAGATGCAGTTAATACTACTGTGAGCAGTGCTATTGCTGGCAATCTTTACAGTTAAAAAAAAAAAAAAAAGTCACTTACTGAGTTCCTTGTGCTGGGTTGAGCAACTCACCAAAAATAAATCATCTGCTCCTTTCTACTGCCAAGAAATAGAGGAGAAATATAAGCGCTGTAGTTAACAGAAAGGCTGACCTTAGAGATTCTGTTGCCCCAGAGCTGACGAGATTATAGGGAAGGGAGAGTTTATAGCAGAGATTTTAGAAACAAATGCTTTAGGATTTCATTTCACATTTGGGAAAAAACCCACTGAAAAACATTCAGTCCTTTGGGACATTTTTCACGACTTGTTTATCTTTCTCCATCAAGATTCAGCACTCGTAAAATCTCATGCTGTGTTTGTATTGCTTTGTTGCAAGCTCTTGTTATTTTGCAGCAAAACTGCAAATAATTCATACTGGAGTGAGGTTGCTACTTGGCTGTCTAATTTTTCATAGAAGGCACCAAAAAATAGATATACTGCTCATAGGGAAGCAGGCAAGATCACTGTTCATGCTAACTTTAAAGGGCAAATCAATTAATTAACTTGTTTATAAAATCTAATTATTTTAAATTTTTTTGTGTTATTTTTCATGTTTTTGTATTTCTATGTGAAAGGGAAATACAAAAGTGCCGAGCAGCTATTCTTTCATCAGAAGCGTGACACAGACACAACACTTTAAAGGGCATACTAACAAAACTTCATGTATTTCTACCCCAAAAGTAAATTTCTACCATCTTTAAATGTACAATACAGCTGTGAGATACCACAGCACCAAGAGAGGAGTTAATGAAATTATTTGCATTTTAAATTAGAACTAAATTTTTTTGGGAATTCACAATCAATTTGGTGTTTAGCAGGTTTCTCTGACCTATCCTATTTTGTCTGCTAAAGGAAAATACCTACTTTATTTATATAGATGAATCTAAAGTGTATATAACATACTACATAATTTTTAAAACACCTCTAGAACTACAGAATGACAAGGCATCACAACACATATTCACATTATAATTGTTGGTGGAAAAAAGGTCAAAGAGTCCATAGAATTTAACAGTACATTATAATCATCTTAAAATTCCTCAGTCTTCATCCATGTTTTTTTCATGTTTCAAGCCTTCCTAAATGTTACTGTTTTCTGGAAAGTCTGGATTCTTTTAGATGAAGCAGCAGTATTTGCCTTCAGTAATTTGTTTGATGGAAAATAATTCTAAAGTATATGAGAGGTAATAAATAAAACTGAACTTTCATTCCCTTTTTCAGCTTTGCTGTGATGTATTTTTTGGAATAGATTTACATTTATGACTAAGGATAGTGTCATCAATAATTTATCCTTCAGCAAAATCCATTATGTTATAAATTTAATCACACACCAGATCAGACTATTCTAATTTTAACTCTGTGTCATAAAAAAACCCCCTTTTTACTGAGAGATGTCATATTTATCTGCAAGAAGTGCCTTAGCACTCACCCTTAAAGTATTAAGCTATTTCAACAGGCCACTATACAGATAAAATGCTAAAATAATTTTTGTGTGTTTGAAAACATTTTGAAGTTTTTTCCTCTGTTTCTGTTTTAATTAAAAGATATAGATATCAATAACTTTTGGGTTTTGTATATCAGAATTTTCATTTATCTAAGGTGGGCATAAAGATATATCCTCTAAGACCTAAAGATATATCCTCTAAGACCTTGAAATTATCTTGGCACAAGGGAAAAAAAGGACTTGAAATTAAAATTAACAAAATATTTTAAATATTGAGATAACTAAACAATTAGCTGGAAATAGTCTTCATTATCCAGTATTTTTTTTTTTTAAAGTCTATGTGGTAGAGTTGACACTGTAATTTGTGAATGAACACTTTTAATCTTTTCATTTTTAATATATATTTTGCATTTGAAAATATTTTAAATGTCATTTCATGTTTTAAAATAATGAAAAAATAATAATTAGCTACCTTTTCTCTGTCTAGTAGCAAAGGATTTCTATCAATATTTTTGTGTTTCTAGAGTTTTGAACATCAGTGATGACAGGAGATAAATATGTCCCTTTCAATCAATTCTTCAATTGTTTCTCCACTTACAGGAAGAAAGACTACACTGATGGCAATATAGAAAAAAAATTAATACAGGCCATTTTAGCTATAAGTGAATCTTGTGGAACAACACTTTAATTTGTTGTTTTAGTTAATGAGATACCACACTATTCCTTCTGCAGGAGTTATCTTGAAGATCTCTGAGTTCCTTAGCAATTAAAACAATCATCAAAACAATTGCACATTAACAATATTTCAGTACTTTTTTTCTTAGATGCTGTGATAGAATTACATTTATGGCTAATTCTATTTTCATATTTCCTTTCATCATGCCAGGTGACAGGCATTTTTGAGTGATTTATTTTGCATAAACTCCAGTAAGCTTTGTGGTAATTATCCATATGGAAGTCTTTGTTCACACATTTTAGAAATTGTAAAATCTCTTCCTCTGCAGTAGAGAACTTGTCTTGTTTATAGATGGCTATCATGGGAGTTTTTTATCACTACCATGATTTACTTGGAACTGCAGCTTAATCATGCTTGCATCATGATCATTGCTTGGCAGGTGTGTGGTCATATGTATTTCCCAGATCTTGTGTCCTTTGTAATCCTTTATCAGACTGAAGACAATCAACAATTACAGTGCTTACTGCAGTGGCTTCACAAATTTAACTGATTGATTTTGTTTTATCCTTACATATCTTATAAATTAATAAGTAAAGGATGCTTCCTCTGAGTTACAGCAAGCTATTTTCCAAGCTTTCTATGGTCAGTGATTATAGTGTATTCAAAGCAAGAATGTGCCAGTCTTCCTCATGAACGTTTGGTGCTACTGTAAAAAGAATTTTTGTATTTCTGTAATATAAAACAGAATTTAATATGATGCATTTTCTATTTTCAGAGAGGTTTATCTTGAAACAGTTATCAAATCTGATCAACTTCTACTGATAGTGTGTATGCATTGTCAGTGATCTCTTAGTTGCATTCCATTTTTGACAAGGTTTTTGACCTAAATATTTTACCATTTTTTGTAACCCTATAGAACTCCAACCCTAGTATACAAACCCACAAAAGCCAGAGAGGAAAAATGAACTGTCAATAGAAAGATCAAGAATGTACTTGAACTTGGAGGAGAAAGAGAAACTTCTGAAGCTTTATGAGCTGTGGACCCTCTTCTAGTGGAAGACTACTAAGACAAAGCAGTCTATCCTCATTTCTGCCTTCCTTTCAAAAAAAATTACACACCAAATGAAAACTTCTCCTTGTTACTGTTTCTGACACTCATCTAAATGACCAGGAGAGAACACTGACCAGCAACAGCAGATGGAAATCTCTCCAAAAGATGTATCTTTATTTTTTGCATACAAACACAATCTCTGTGTTGTTTGTGGCTGGGAAAAACAACCTCTCTTATTTTTTAAGCCACTTTCTTTTTCCTGAAAGAATTAAGTTTTTTCAGAACGACAATGAGGCTTCTTTCCACCTATCCCAATGTGTTGGTATTCAGTAACAGTCTATGAAGGGTAACAGGATTTCCATCCACCCATCCATCATGGATGCCATGGTTTAACCCAAGCTGACAGCACACAGCCACTCATCCATTCTCCCAGAGAAGGTGGAGAAGAGAATCAGAAGAGCAAACCTGAGAAAACTCATAGGTTGAGATAATGGACAATTTAATAGGGAAAGGAAAAGCTGTGAACACATGCAGAGCAAAACAAGGGATTAATTCACTGCTTCCCATAGGCAGGGAGGAGTCAGCCATCCTCAGGACAGCAGGGTTTCATCACATGTAACAGTGGTCCCTCTGATTGTCCCATGCTTTCTCCTCCTTCCTTCAGCTTGATGTACTAAGCATGACATTGGGTGGTACACAATGTCCTTGTGGCCAGCTAGGGTCAGCTGTTCTGACTGTGCTCCCTGCTGAGTTCTCCTGAATCCCATCCTACTCATTGGTGGAAGGGGGTGAGGAACAGAAGGCCTTGACTCTGTCTAAGGGCTGCTTAACAAAGTCATCTCAATGTTCAATGCTCATTCTAACACTAAAAACATAGCTCCATACAATCTAGTATAGAAAAAGTTTAAGCTAAAAAATTGCCTTTGTCCTTAATTTCTATTTTGCTGATGTCTCTTCAACTGGCAGCAACATTTCAGAGCTTATTTAGGAAGAACCAAAGACAATACTCATCTTTTGGTCTTCTATTTTGATGGATGTCTTCTCCTTCTATTCAGTGTCTATTGAACATGGATATTAAATCTGTTCAAATTCCATTAACCAGAGGATGTCTCCCTTAGGAGAGAAGTGGTTGTAGTACTCTAAATTCCAGAAATTTTTTGGTTTGTGACAGATCTGATCTATTCCTTCAAGGCATGGCTTTTCTGAACCATGGAATCAAGATCTATATCATGTGCTGATTGTGGGGGCTGTATGTCTTCCACTCCAACTTCTCTTAGGAAAGAATTGCCAGCTGAGTTTTCATGTTAAATTTCAGCTGACACATACTGCAGTTGTTTGTAACTTGTTAGGACTGTCTTCCAGGGCAACTTGTGGCAGTTTCCAACACTTAAAGCAAAATTTTTAATTTTCATCACTGAACTTCCAATTTATTCAAGATATCAAGTAAATCTGATTTTTTTTTCCTATATGTTTCTTTCTGATTCTGAGAAAAACACACGAAAAAATTTAATGATGTCTCTTCCTGCCCTGAAGTGGAAAGCCAATAACAATACATTATACATTTAAAAAGCATTTCATTAAAGTTAACATCAGAATATACTGCTAGTTATAGATCATTTAATTGTTATGTATTAAGCATAAGATATGTCTAACATTCTTTTCAAGCTTTCATATTCTTGAAATTTATTATGTCAATCGTCAGCTGCTATGACATCACAAGATGAATTCAAAGCAATGATTACTTTAGTATTTAAAATGCTTGGAGTGTACCAATTATTCAGCTGCTAAGTGAAAGTAAAAATGTCATCTTAGCTCTCTATAATCTCATAATGTTTAAAGGTTCATGAATTACACATAGACCAGAGAGAAAGAGAGAAGTTAGTTTGAGTAAAAGACATTTTGTCTGCAAAATGTGCTGAAACCAGATCCTTTAAAATATTCTAGTGATTAATCGGAGTGATTTAAAACACTTGATTACTTAAGTCCTTGTGTTTGAATTTACTCTTAGCATAAAGCTTTCCTATATTTATTGTGAATTTTAAGTAAACAATATGTGTCTAATGCTTCATAGATATTCATCTGTAAAATGTAAGGATACAGGTCTTGTATTTTTTGCTATTTGAACCAAGCCAAGAAATTCAGGCACCAAAAACATGTGATTGAGTCTCAAAATCTTTTCTGTGTGTTTTTAAATCCTGTGTCATCGTGCCACTTCTGAATATCTTAGCTGATATTGAGGTACTTCAGAAGTAAGGGTATGTTTCCTCTACTAGTACCTGGTAATGGAAGTCTTGAGACTAGATTGAATCCAGGAAACAGCTGCAGAAAAATATTACTATAGACTGATAAAGAACTAGAGGGCCAAGTGGTGCATCCATAGAATCACAGAATCATTTAGATTGGAAAAGACACCTAAAGTCATCTAATCCAATTATTGACCTAACACTGCCATGTTCAACATTAAAACATGTCCTGAAGTGCCACATCTACATATCTTTTATATACCTCTAGGGATGGTCACTCAACCACTCCTTTGGGCAGCCTGTTAAAATTTCCATGAAGAAATTTCCTCTAACATCCTGTCTGAATCTCCTCTGNATCCCACCCAATGCAGCGTCACCTGCAAACTGATTGTGCCCTTGATACCCTCATCCAATTCATCAACAAAGACATTAAACATGACTGTCCCCAATACTGAGCCATGGGAGAATACCACTCGTGACTAGCCACCAACTGGATTAATCTTCATTCACCAGTTTCTGGGCCCAGCCATCCATCCATTTTTTAACCAGATGAAAAGAGCACCTATCCATGAGTAAGCAGTTTCTCCAGGAAAATGCTGTGGAAACCTTGGTGGAGGTCTGACAAATGTCCAGACAATAATCACAGCCTTTTCCTCACACACTCAGTTGGTCAGCCTGACATAGAGGGAGATTGTGTTAGACAAGTAGGATCTGCCTTTCATTAATTCCACTGCCTGGGCCTGATCCTCTGGGTGTGTTGCATGTGNGAAGTGCCACATCTACATATCTTTTATATACCTCTAGGGATGGTCACTCAACCACTCCTTTGGGCAGCCTGTTAAAATTTCCATGAAGAAATTTCCTCTAACATCCTGTCTGAATCTCCTCTGGCACTTCTCTGGCACTTCTCTGAGAGAAGAGACTGAAACCACACCTCATTGCAACCTCTTTTCAGCTAATTCTGGCTTAACAACCCCAACTCTCTTACTCACTCACAACACTTGTGCTCCAGACCCTTCCCCAGCTCCACTGCCCTTCTCTGGACTCACTCCAGCACCTCAGTGTTTTTCTTGCACTGAGGGGCCCAGAACTGGACACAGCACTCCAGGTGTGGCCTCCCCAGTGCCCAGCACAGGGGGACAATCCCTGCCCTGCTCCTGCTGGCCACACCATTGCTGATCCAGGCCAGGATGCCATTGGCCTTCTTGGCCACCTGGGCACAGCCTGGCTCATCTTCAGCTGCTGTCAGCAGCACCCCCAGCTCCTTTCCAGCCACTCTGTCCCAGCCTGTGGCTCTGCCTGGGGCTGCTGTGACCCAAGGGCAGGACCCAGCACTGGGCCTTGTTGAACCTCACACCATTGGCATCAGCCCATGATCCAGCCTTCCTGCCCTCCAGCAGATCAATAATCCCACCCAATGCAGCGTCACCTGCAAACTGATTGTGCCCTTGATACCCTCATCCAATTCATCAACAAAGACATTAAACATGACTGTCCCCAATACTGAGCCATGGGAGAATACCACTCGTGACTAGCCACCAACTGGATTAATCTTCATTCACCAGTTTCTGGGCCCAGCCATCCATCCATTTTTTAACCAGATGAAAAGAGCACCTATCCATGAGTAAGCAGTTTCTCCAGGAAAATGCTGTGGAAACCTTGGTGGAGGTCTGACAAATGTCCAGACAATAATCACAGCCTTTTCCTCACACACTCAGTTGGTCAGCCTGTCATAGAGGGAGATTGTGTTAGACAAGTAGGATCTGCCTTTCATTAATTCCACTGCCTGGGCCTGATCCTCTGGGTGTGTTGCATGTGTCATGTGATGGAACGCAAGATGACCTCTCCATAGCTTTGCTCCAGTACCAGGGTCAGGCTGACCAGCTTGAAATTCTCTTGGTTCCTCTTCCTGCCCTTTTTGTAGACGGGAGTCACATTTGCCAACCTCTGGTCAACTGGAGCTCCCCAGTTAACCAGGACTGCTGATAAATGATGGGAAGTGGCTCAGTGACAACTCCCAGCAGCTCCCTCAGTACCCTTGAGAGGATCCATTCCATCTGGCCCCATAGATCTGTGTGTGTCTAGGTGGTGTAGGAGATCACTGATTGGGTGGTCTTGGATTGTGGGGCTTCATTTGCTCCCTGTACCTGTCTTCCAGCTTAGAGGGCTTAATACTCAAAACCCAGTTGGTCTTACTATTGAAAAGTCAGGCAAAGAAGACATTTTCTCTGTGTTTTCTTCATCCTTTTTCACTGTTTCCCCCTATGTCCAATAAATATGGGTTCTATTTCTTCAAATTTCCTTAGAAAGCACAAAAGGGGAAGGATTGGTTCTTTGTTCGTTTATAGTCTCCCTTTTAACAATGCAAGTGATAAATATTATTAAGCTTGTATTTGTAGTGACAGGAAAAAAAAAACTGTATTAAAATCAGTATTAAACTATCTATTTAAATAATCAGAAAACGTTCAGGACCAATTTTCATATTCATTTATAGTGCATGTATTTTTTTTTTTAAAAATGAAGTCAGT
The DNA here is from genome assembly GCA_013400275.1 of Rhadina sibilatrix. Lineage (NCBI taxonomy): Eukaryota > Metazoa > Chordata > Aves > Passeriformes > Phylloscopidae > Rhadina > Rhadina sibilatrix. The sequence goes on from VWYO01027892.1 coordinate 167,603, forward strand.
CCCTTCTCCTGTGTGGATTTGAAAATATTTTCATCTTCATGCCTACCTTTCCAGTGCTGTCTGTTGGAAATCCTAGATTAACTGTGTTACTTGTTAATGAGCATTTCATACAGGGAACTGCCAACTCAATCATTGAAGAAACAGATAAGACTTCTATTTTGCAGCTTTGCAACACTTCTGGAGAGCTTTACTGAAACGGTACAACTCAAAGTGAATGCAAAAATCTCTCTGCCTGGATATAAGCAGTAAGGTCTAACTTAATTACAGAAAAAATAAGCTGTGCATTGGGTGTGTCAGGTATGCAAACTTAAGTCTGTGAAGATTTGATTTAGTTTCTCTTTGGATGTATGGGTAGTATTGTGACAGATCTGGTTGAGATTATAAATCCTTAATGAGTGCAATACAGTTTGCATTTGGATTTGAATAGTTCAGAATAAAAGCTCTTTTATGAAAGAATCACACTGTCTTTGATTATGAAAGATTATTAATTTGTCTTAAAGATCTTATCTGGTTACAGTAAATTGGTTTGAGAATGAATTTCACATTTTTCTCCAAGAAGTCTTCCCTGGTCAAATATTGAAGAAGCATTAGTGGCAAGAGGGACTAGCTTGTAAAGGCTCTGGTTTGAGAAATTCTGAGATATAAGCAACTGCAATGCATCCACTGATGATATGTAAAATGTTGTGAACCCACCCAGTCTTTAATTCTTTCAGGACCTCAGCAAAATTGAAAACTTTGGTGGGAGTTGATACATTGAATGCGATTAAGAGCCAAGAAGTGTTATTCTTCTATTTTGTGTGTGCTTCCAAATGTCTTTAAAGAGAACATGTTATTATAATATTATTATGACATTCACACCTAAACCTCAAATAATAAAGAATACACCTAGTATTTCCCGGAGAAACATTAATAGTTTTCAGATGAAAAGGTATCACTCTCCAAGTGATTTCATTGACCAATAATATGACATTCTCCTTTAATTCATATTATCAAGGGTATTGGTGATGATTTTTGAATACTTTTGATGGTTTCCAAGTTCAGCTCTATTTTTTCAGGCATATTCTGAGTCTTCTTTGGAGACAGAACAGGAGGGTATGAAGAGAATCTTTTCCCAGACTATCAGTCACACTAAACTATTGTGTTCTTTCATTCAAGCTCAGAAATCAGTGTTACTTTTCTTAAGATAAAATGGTTTTGTAAAGATTTGGCTGTATAAAAGAATAAACTTTTGCTGTTCATATCTCTCTGCAGGAGATAATCATAATTAAAAATGTAATTCATCTACTCAGAATTATTTTGCTTATTGACTTTCTTGAAACACCTTTCAAAATCTTATGAGAAATTAAAATCTCAGTTAAATTTTAAAATGCCTTGGTCATGGTTTACAATATTTTATACTATATTAAACTGTTATAAAAGTGTTCTATTCATTCATACTGTGAACCAAAGCCTGCACTTAGTGTTTCTCTTTAAAGTTACTCATTAAAGACTGGAATCTGAGACAGCCACATTATTTTTAGTAAGCATTACTAGCTTTAGGTGATGTTACTGACTGATGATGATATAAAGGCTTACCTGTGTTGCCAGAATATCTGTGATGTATACTAGGAAGACAGATTTATCTTATTCTTAAATCCTTACAGGGTGTAAAAGAAATGCTGAAAAGTACCATTAAACAAGGGCATTACATAAGGTTGCAAAGTAGCAACAAGAAGAATCGTAAAAAAAAAAAAAGGACAAATTTCAGTTTCTTGATGTAGAACTGCATCCAAGCCTTTTCAGAAGATGGGTGAGGGTTTTTTTCCATGTACACTGTCAATGAAATCCATATTGGAAATTCCAGGAAAGGAGACAACAGTACTATCTGATTCTGGTCCAATAACCCATATAGACAAAGGAAAGGTCTTGCAGCTGACTTCACTGCATTTTTACTGCAGATATTGCAGTCTGATCAGATTAAGGCATTATATAAATAGTAGGAATTATAAATCTTTTATAAAGTTTTCTCTAGGTCAGCTCCATAGATGGTTTCCATAACCATTGCATGATGTGTTACTAAGAAATACTGCATAAAATAGAAAATCTGGAAAATATTTAAAACATGATGGTGAATATTTTGTCTGAGATTAAGTAACAGTTAGCAGTATAACAATTGTCTAGTGAAACATAAAGTAAACGTCAAGAAAACTGCACACATATGAAAACTTTCTAAGAAAAATTTTAGACAGCATTATTTACTGACTAAATAAAAACTGAACAGAAAAGTCTGTACTGAGTAAAGAAAGCAATTCTACTGGATTCCAGGAATACAAATTAAACATTATGATTATGTTTTTTCAAATGAATAGGTAAGAAGCATTAATTAAACTGTTTAAAAATAAATTAGAAACACATGCAGACATGCTGTCTCTCCCTGGAGGGAGGTAGATGGAATAACAAGTGTCTGCCACCTTGAATTTGCCAACAAATCCATACAATAGGCAGAAATAAACTCACATTTTATTTTACTGCTCAGTGAATTAATGTTTTTAATCCAATTCTTTGTTTTTTTCTGGATTTCTTCTTCAATAACAAGGATGCTATATTCCACAATACGTCTTTTTTTCAGCTAAGATATATATATACACATATAAAAAGAGGTGTCAGATTAGCTTTGAAGATTAAACAGGAAATATAATGACCCCAAAGACTAAATATATGGAAACATAATGAATTAATAGAATGACACCTTTCTGCATTCAAGCAGAGCTGTAGAGTGAAAGACAATCTGTGTGCCTGTCCTATGCACATCATAATTAATATCTGTAATTTTTAAAAGTATACTTAGGTTTTTGGGATCATCACTGATTGTTGATATTTTATCTGTTTTAGCACAAGTAGATGAAAGGGCAGTGCTCTGATGAGGTGCTTCGTCCTGGCTCTGGAAAAATTTTACTAAGTTACTAGAAAATTTAATTGTTACAAGAATAATGTAGCTCTTTAAAGCCTATTGATGCACAAGTAAAGCACAAAGTTAGATTTGCTCACGTCTTTGACTGTCAGTAGACTTGAAATTAAATCTATTTCTTATTCTGAGGTGATTATTGGTATCTCAAGGTAAAAACAATAAAACAATATATTTAATTTATTGAAAAGATAAATGAAAAAAACCAAACCCAATATATACAATATTGCAGTGTAATAGTGTCTCCTGTTAGGAGGCAGAAAATTTATATGAACCAACACAGAAGCTGAAATTAAGTCTTCATTTAAACAGGAGGGAAAAGCACATAAATTTTTTTTCTGTTAAGATGGAAGGTGAATTAACCATGACTTCAAGTCCCAAAATATTTATGGGGATGAGTAAAAGGACACACAGTTCAGAGGAATTTTCTGAATATTTTGTTTTGTTTTATTCAATGAATTTAAATCAGGTATTTCCCACTGCAGCTGTGTGAATCCCACTAGTATTTATATTGACCTTTTAATTGTTATAAAATCATGTATTTTGGTACAATTGTCATTAACCTGCAAGCAATAACCTTTTACATGTTTAAAGTGGTTGCAGTTCTTGTTATTATAGACCACTTTCAATGCTGTTCATTTAGTATGCTGTGTTTTTAACACCAATGTAATCCACTCTGCATTTTCCATTTAAAATGCATAAGGCAAAGTGCATCATAACAGGATGTAACTACGTATTAATCAAATTAGCACAACACTTCAAAGGCCCTGGCTTTTTACTAGGCTACTGTTAGACCACAATTCATGATGGAAAGCAACAGTGTAATGAAAGGCTTGGCAAGGGAGCTGTTTATTTTCTTTCCAGAAAGATATATGTGGGTTAATTTTCATGATGGGAAAAAATGTGGAGGAAAAGTAACAGTAAGCATTAAGCTAAAGCACAATAAATGGAATTTAAAATACTACTGTGGGTTTGCTATTGACAAGCATAAATGTAGTAATTAGTTGATGACACAACAGAGCTCAAACGACCTATTGTTTAATTATTCAAACTTCATGATCCAAATAAAGAAAAGTCAGATTATTCAATATTCACATTGTGAAAGAGAAACAGCTGGGAGAGTTCCTCCCTCACCACACATTTAACTTACTACATAAGGACTTTCAGCTAATTCTTTTTAACTACTGTTTCTCAACAATTTCAAGTATATGCTACACATTTTCAGTTTATGATAATTTTAAATTTTGTTTCAGAATATAAAGCATTGTGTCATACTGACTCCTGCATGGAATATTCATGATTTAGGAAACCAGTCTAAAACACTTCCAGTGTACTGCAGCAAAGCATCAGGAACTCACAAAGAAATGGTGTCTGCACTGCTCTCCTTCCAATGTAATGGTTTGTTGCAAAATGTAAAAATGGTTTTCCATACATTTGCATTCCATTCCTTCAATGTATATTCTAGCATGATTAGAGTTCCAGCTAAAATTAAGGTGGTTCATGGCAAATTTTGGATTTTTTTTTTTAATTTGTTCATATGTATTTGTCCCATTAACCCATTTCCATTTTCTTCGCTTATGTTTTTGGGTAGTTTGAAATTCATTCTGAAAGTCATGAGTGAAACTGAACTTGAGCTGAAGCAGGTCTGATTTAATGTTTTCACCCAAGTCTTCCCCAGCACAGCAATAACTTCCTTGTCTTCTAAATCCAGCCATCCCCTCTTTTGTTACTAATTTGTTTATTTATGCAAAAGTTTATGCATGCAAGCTATTAATGTTGTTTTTTAAATCAGTATGTAGTCATTACACTCACTACTGTTTTCTATTTATTCCCAGTAGATGAAGGAAATAGTACTCCATCCTCTCATTTATGTTTTGTAAAACATATAAGAAATCTTTATAGCCATATCTCTGTTTTCATTATTGAAGTGCATTAGTAATAACAAAGTCTGTATGAGCACCTTTTTGGAGATGCTGAAAAATGCCTGAAATTTGTCCTATAGAAACCTGCTTTGACATACTTGATTTGACATGCACACAGGCTCTAGCTAGAGAAAATCACTGAGGAAATGTTATTTTAAGTTCTGATGGCAATGCTTCCAAAAGGAAGATTGAAGGTGACAAGATAAATCTTTAGGAACCTTTCAATTATGAAAGAATGCAGTCAGTGCAAATTTAGTAACTGTTCAGAGATTAAAAATATTAAAAATATAATCTACTTCAAAGAGTACATATGTTCATTTATGTGATATCTATACAGGAGATATAGTACCTATATAAGAATTTTAAAAATAATAACATAAATTTGCATTAATTATCCTTATGTAGTGAAGCTGAGTATTACATAACACAGATTTCAAATGATACTGGAATCATCCATTTCTTAAAAGCCAATTTAAGTTGTTTTTTTAAGAAAAAACTTAGTATTTAAATATATCTTCTGCAATCTGCTAAATAAAAGGTAAAAACCTACTGAACTGGAACCCTAAATCAACTCTACTAATAATCCTTTTTATTTGATGGTTTGATGTGATATTTTTAATGATTATAATTTAAGAATATTTTGGTTCACTTATTTCTCTTTCCTGCTTGGGAGAAGCTAGATGACTGACAAAAATCCTGAGCATATTGAAAGAGATGAATGCACAAAAAGTAGGTGTTGTAATAAATGTAATACGAGAACTGTGCATGCACACACATGCAAATATTTCCTTTGCCTGTAAAAATTTCAACAATTCAAATCACTCCATGACACTTCACTGTGCCTGAAGAACTGCTGTCCAGTAATTTCATTCACATTTATTGCAGTATCCATATTTAGTTCTGAGTCTGTGATGTGTTGTGTAAGAAATATTTTCATGTGAAAATTTCCAACTAACTTTTAGTTTAACTCAACCTCACAGGTTTGGTTTTTTTTTTGTGTCAAGTCCACCACAATGGGTTCACAGAAATTGCCTATATATTTTCTAATGATATCCTGTTTCTATTGTGAATGGCCAGGATCAAATATGAAGATGAATCATGAAAATCTCTCACAGAGATTGCTGAATAGAATTGTTCATTTAAAGAAGGAGAAATTTTAGATGGGAAGATCTATAATGTCATTTAGCTATCTCTGCATCATTCTCATATATATTCCTTATGTTCCTCACTTCTAGATGAGATTTCTTATGTTCCTCATTCCTAGATGAGATTCAGATCATTCAAATCACATCTCTAGAGAGCATTTTTCATACCTCACAGACCCTGAAACATGAGGATGTATCTTTGTTTTAATTATATGTTTTCTCACTTTTGTTCTTTCACTTCTAGGTTGAATTTTAAAATAACATCAAATTGATATTTCTTATCAAAGTAGGAAGAGGATAAATTTTTTTTCTGTTGCAAACTGTGAATGTTATTCAAACAGAAGATTAAGCTGTAATGACTTGTAGGACATGTTGATGTGTTCAGTATGACAATCCTACAAGAAAAAAGGAGCAAGTCTGAATAGTGAGCTTCTTCCTAAAAATTTATGTATTAGAAATCCAGTGAAATTTCAGATAAATAAAGTGTTTATGGGAAAATAAGTGCAGTGCTTTGAAATTTCTGCAATAGAGAAATCCAGCAATGATTTTTGGAATGGGAACAGAGGCTCATACTTCTGTGCCTTTTTCAAGGAGAAGGGGACTATCCACTCACTTCTTCATAAAAAGTAAAAATCATGTTTGACCTTAGATGCAGAACACATACTATAATTTATCTAGGAAATCAGGTTGCCTCAGCTGGGTTTTTAGAGCATTGAATTTCTTCCTATACTAGCACCACAAAGACTGAGAACATCAAATCACTGAACTGATCTATATATGAGGGTGCAGAACAATTTCAGCAATAATTGCTGTTCTGGTAGAGAAAGAACACTGTTTTTAAAGCTGTTTATCTCTCATATCACTATTTAGGCAGTATAGATCAGAAGACTGAAGGTACATCAGCTCAGGGAAAATTATATTGTTTTAGCAGAAGGTTGAAACATTTAAAAATCAATTTAAAGGAGGGGAACAGTGCTGGTAATGAACAGAGTGCTTTTCATAGGAAAGACCACCTGGTGGTGAGAAAAATGGTATTGTATTTTATTTATATAATTTTCCTTTGGAAATATATCTAGAAGAACTCTTCCAAAACCAAGAAGTAGAATATGTGGTGAGAATTCATGTATCTCTCTGAGAGAAGCTCTCATCCAGGAAAAGTCTTCTTTAGAGTCTTCAAATAAAATGAAATTTTAAAACTCTTGGAATTCTTGAATCATGACCATTTTCTCATAATATTTATTTTCATTTCCCTCTTGATTAATTTCATTCTTCTCTGATTCTTTTGCATTTATTTATATATAAAATGAAAACATGTCATGTTTCAAAGATATTATTCATTTTGTCATAGGATAGAAGCAAATAATCTCACCCCATCCCAAATTTTCAAGACACATTTAGCTTGCATAATGTGTTAGGTGCAAATATATTTGGTTTAATTATTATGTTTAGTGTTTAATAAGAGTTCAATTTTTTTAAGTTATTAAATTAACAAAAGAGGAGCCTTCATGACTTTTTAAAAATCATTACTTAGGACATACGACATATGCAGGAAATTGTGCTATTTATTTTTACACTACCAACCACTGAAATTCAAGTATTAGAGACAGGAATAAATAAACTAATATAAAATAAAATCCCACATGTCACTGAAGTTTTATTACCCTAAGCTTGGAATTATCTCAGGTGTCAGACAGCTATATTTCAATTATTCACATAATTTGCCATATAGAAACTGTATTCTTAGGGTTTCAAACTTAAAGTTTGTAGACCTCCATAAAATCAAGCCAAATCTAATAGTTATGTTTCTAAATGAATGAAAGGATCTCAATCCAAGTACATTTTTAGTATGCACTGTTTTTAAGGATATCTTCTCAAGATATAAGCTGAGAAGGATAAAGTCAAGATTCATTTCCAAATATTAATGCACATTTCTGTGTCAATATTTCAATACTTTAATCATGCTAAAATTTTACGAAGTTTAACTTAAACCTGTAACTTTATCAAATTCTCTTGTTGGTACATAGTTTTTACTTCTTCTTTAGTTATTTATTCAGAAGGTGAAATTTTTTGTATGTGCTTGTATAAAGGTTTGCTAACATCTCCTCACCCTAAATATGTCAAAATGGAACTTCTTTTCTTAAATTTATAGATTTTACAAGGGAATCATCTGTCCTTTATACATATCTTCCTATTTCTGTTTATGGTATAAAGGTATGAAGACTATCCATTAAAACAGATCATACAGCTTTTTAGAGTTTGGTGAAGGCAGAGAAAGCCCTCCTATTACAGCCAGCTTGACACTTTGAGGTTCACTGAACAGCAAATGTGGTTCTCTTCTGTTTTGTGATGGCTGAAAAGCAAATTCTGGTTTAATTGGTCTGCATGTGAACTTTTTTTTAGTCATAAAATGAACAGAAGATAAAGTATAATCTGATACTGAAGCCTTTGTTTAACAAATCCAAAAAGACTTTTCAAAAGAATTGTTTTGCTAATATTTTTCGGTAAAACTAAAAAGCCTTTCAGTGAAGAAATTTGTCTTTTGTGAGGACTTATAGTAGGGCTTTTGGCATCAAAGTTTACTATTTTCAAATGGTGTCAAAATCTCTATTTACAAAAACAGTTTACTATTTTCAAAATGGTATCAAAGCTATGGCAAATGATGCCAGAACATCCAATAATTACAGGGGTTTGCTTTTAGCCCTAGCTGAATCTAATGTTTATCTTTTGATATCTCTCTGTTGTTTTCTTCTTCCAACCAGCACATGTTGCCATCCATATGTAGAAGCCAGTTGCTGGCCCTGAAGATTTACTAATGTGGTTGTTCTCCTCTTCATTGTTCTCCCGTGGGTTGTCATATGACAGGTACCTGAGATGGATCTAAGCAGCTTATGCTTAGATCTATCTCGTGGCTGGGAAGGAGCTTTGAAAGAAATTCCTGTACTCTTTCCCTTTTTTATTCACACTGTATAATGAGATGCCAGTTACTTCTTACTTGCTTTCAGTCCAGGAGAGCAGGAGAGTACTGGCAATATAACTAGAAGTCATACTTGTGAGATTTCAAACCCAATTCCCAGAGCAGAAGGCTTAGATAATGTCTGGTGTCCATCTAAAATGACATTAATCTCCTAAACATTTGGATAATTTTGGTTATTGTGAATATGTATGTGCTACAGTCAATCAGTTAATATCCTACTAAAATAGAGTTTACTAAAAAATATGTAATTATATACAGCTGTATACCATTAATATTTTTGTACAGAGCTTTTTGCATACAGGAAAATATAAAGTAGATGAACAAGACACAATCTAAGGCAATACATAACTCTTTCCTCTAGTTCCAAAAATGCATTTATTGATTTTATTTTCACATGGTCAGAATAATACAAACATTTGTCAGCTGCATCCTTTATCACTCAACCCATGCAGAGCTATTAAAAGTTACCCTTATAGATCCCACCACAAATAAAATGCTGTTGCAGTACATACCATTATGTCCCTTCTTCAGATATACAAATAAATATAGTCTTCACAGAGTAGTGTTAGCAGCCTTAGAATACTTCAGTTGCTATTGGTAGCAATAGGCATGATAATACTTTTGGGATGAATAATGTATTAATTGTTTTGTTGAAAAATGGAGATGAACTTTATTTATGGCTGGATTTCTCTAAAAGGGTTACAAGGGTTGCTCTTCTATTGTGCACACCAGGTTTTCAAATCAATATTTATACATTTTCTGCAATGCTAATGCAACCCTATCCATTTGTTAAAATAAACAATAAAACCTGACCTATTTACAGTGCTCTATATATGTTATACCAGCAACTCCATAAACAGCACTGTAGAGAATTAACACTATGGTTTCAGTGGTGCAATTTATCAAATATGCAATCTGAAAATTTAAGATCCTGTTTTATGGTGCTTTCATGTATGTAACTCTCTGAAGTGATGTGGAGGACTGTATGAGAATGGGTTACAGGACTTGCACAAGTTAATTGCTCTCTACCAAAATTTGCAAACTTATTGGAAACTTGAAAAGCCAGACTTAGGTTCAAGGATCAGGCCACTTTCTCTGCTAACATCCAGAAAAAATAGCCCTTTTGAATCCAAATTTATACCTTCTGAAGATATAATTCATGTGTCTGAGAATATATCTCCATTCTAAATGGCCAGATTTCTTAATACTCTTCCCATCACTCCTCAACTTTGACCCTGCAGAATCACTACCTACTGAAAGGAGAGGGAGTTTTAGCCCACATGGCTCATTCATCTTTAAATCTTTTCTTCTATCTTTCCTTTTTAAAACCAGGAGTGCTGACAACTGCACTGAGTGTTAGCAGAGTGAGTAGCCTTAATTTATCTTATTAGAATCTGAGCCCCAACCACCAACCTCATTTCACCTCAGACCCTTTCCCCACATTTATTAAAAATGACTTATGTTCCTCTCACCTATTTTGCATAGAAGAGATATGTCAAGTGCTTAAGTGCGACGGATCCTGAATTCAATAAATCCATATCAAAATTTTCACTATCTCATAACATTAAAACTTAATTTTAAATATATAATGAGAAAAGTCCTTATATTATAAATAAAAACTCTAAGTAGCTATATTGAGACATTTCATTTTGCACAACAAGAGACTGCATAGATGCATAATATTGAGATTTACTGATTCTTCTGTTGTGCTTTGGTACAAAATAAGAAAAATTGTACTTACCACAACTAAATCTAGAGCAGATTTTGATTGATATATTTGTAGTAACAGACTCAATGTTTGGGAACCTTTTACAAGGACCAGTTACAACTTTAAAAATAGGTACATAACCTTCTCATAGGCCATGCATTTAGTATCTCTTAATCCTTAAAGGATGTTTAAATGTGCAATTAAAAAATATTTATATATACATGTGTATATATATGTATACATATACAGACATGTTCCTCTTTGTTGAAGTCAATGGCAGTCTCACTTCAATATGTAGTGTTGGTTTATATTCTCTAGGGATTCTCTTTAAGGAAGGTAAAACTGGCAATTGAAACATGATCATGAGAATCCAGAAGTGTTTATGGTCAAAAATGTCTTTAGGCAAGACTCAGCTTCATCCCACTTCAGTTCTTGCAAGTTGTTCTAAGGTAGTTCTGCTTTCTTCTACAGTCACCAGAGAAATCAAATGGATATGTGTGGACAGAGTTTCATCTTTCATAGTATCAGTGTCAAAGTTACATGGATAGATTACCCTTCAGATGCTTGAGTCTCCCCACTGACTATCAAAGAGCATAAGCAGATGTTTTATACTGATTATATCAGCTTAAGATAACTAAAACTAGATGATGAATCCAGCCCTAAATCACTTGAATACTGAAACCACTCTGGAGCTTTATAGGCTCCAATAGAGGAGCTATGCTCACTGTCACTGATGGAACACTAACCAATAATGCAAGAATGAACTAAAGATGACTTGTCAAACATACAATATTTCGATTAGAATAGTCCAAGCCTATAAGTACAGACTTGACCTCCTCTATAGAGCAGGTTTAGCTCTAAGGTGCACATGCAGAGATCTATGAAAGTCCAGAAGAAGCTGGCTGCTCCACCTGAATGGTAAGATGCAGCTCCAGCTCTGCCATAGAACCATCTTTTATGGGCTAAACCAGTAGAAGACTTACAAAGGCAGATTCAAGATAAGACTGATATTGAAGGAAAAATCTTGCTTACAGATATTGACCATCACTATTCCTTGGTAAACAGAAGTCATTAATAAGGATTTGATGAAAAGCAAAAAGTTATTATATGCACAAAGACATAATTTCCCTTGTAAATGAATGAAAAATTATTTACTTTCTCTTGAATATTAAATATGTTACTTGAGGAAAACCCACTATCCTTAGACAAAAGCATCTTTGTTGCCAATATTTTGAAAGTATGAGGCAAATAAACAACAAAAACAAGTTTTAATAGTCTCATTGCTCTTGTCGGTTTTACCCTTTTTTTTTCAAGATTTAATCTTTCAATCATTCAATCACTCAATCTTCTGACTAGAGTTAAATTTAAAGATGCATTTAAGATTACTTATTAGGAAAGTAAAGTTCTTAACTTTTTTTGAACTGATTGCTGATAAAAAACCTTTCAATATCACTTAACATGCACTTTAAACACTCTATGGGCAGAAGATACGAGTGCTCCCTCGCTATAATGGGAAGAGGCTGGCTGTGCTCTGAAGTTGCTGTCCCACAGGCCACAGTTGACAAGATCCCTGTATTATCTGTTCTGCAAGTGGGGCACTCATACTTATCACAGGTGCTATCACTGTTACTTTTTCCCATATCACGTTTAAGGAGACTGCTTAAGCTGTCCACTTCTTCCTCCAATTCACATGTGATGCTGAACGTAGGTACTTGAATTCACAACTGACATAGCTGAAATACAGAAAGAGAAATTATTTGTAGTGTTTGCCAACAGAGCTATTTTGTGATTTGCTGGGCAGTAGCAACATCATCAGATTTTGTAGCCTTATTTATAAAACATTATATACATATGTCATTAGCTGCATTTGGAACAGGCTGTCTTGAAAAAAAAAAAGTCTACTGAGAAGTATGTGCATGAAAAGTGGAGGAAAAGAATCACAAGTGTACCCAATTACTCACAGTTTCTGTGATCTGAATTCTCTTGTAATAGAAAATGGAATTACGCTGGTTAAGATACATTTAATAATACCATTCTCAGAACAGTTTCAGAAAAAACAGAATAAGGGTAAATGGAAGGGTAGGGCTGTCTGTATTATTCAGGACTTTCTATTACATTTATAGTCCTTGCTGGTCTTTTCCAACCATTTGAATTAACACAGAAATACAGATGTGTCTAGGCAAATGAAATTATATATAAAACAATCTCAAAAATGAAATGCTCTGTCTCTTACAGTTTCTCTAAATGCATTTGTAAAACACACATCTAAAATGCTATTTAGCCATCTGAAATATGTTTTTATCAATGGAATTGCTCAAAAATTAGAAAACTGACAAATCATTCTGTGTAAGTCTAGAGAGTTCATAATTTTTGCTTTATTTGATAACTTCTTTAAAAATGTTGCATGTATGAACAGTTTATTTTCTATCATTAAGCAGTATTTCAACCTTTCTTTGAGGATTGCTGCACTTCTTATTTTCCTTGTCTTTTTCTTCTGCCTTCCTCTATTTCTGTGAAGTGTTTTTTGTTTCTTTAATATGTTTTTTCATGTAGAAAATGAAAAGAAAATCTTTATTTCTTTGCAAGCTAGAAGGGTCAAAATAATGTGAGACCTAAAGTAAAAAAATAATATTCATTATTAACATCATTAACTCTAAAAAATAAGAAAGCCTCAAAAATTTATAATTGGGCCAAAAGTCTGGTTTTTAAATACCTATTTTTTTCTTCAGTCTGTGGACATAATTTTTTAGATTTTGTTCAAGTTTTTGGTAAGAATTTTGTTACCATGTAAAAATTGATAGTGAAAAGTATTAAAACAAATAAATTCCCATGTCAATTTTTTTTTTTCAATTTGCCAATTATATCATATTGCTTGCACACATGAATGTAAAGCTGATAACTGAAAACTGGAAATACCTTTGTGTAGATTAGCTTGACATTAACATTGACCATGTCTTAGAGCTCAAAACAGGCAGCTCTAAAAATTTACTCAATTTTCCTCTGCAGATGTGATGTGCAATGCAATCTGCTTTATGTGCAGAGAAGAAAGTGCATAGAGCCAAGCACAGGTGGGTTTTATAGTTGGGAAAACCAGCAGGAAACCAGCACATGGACCCACATGCTGCCACTCTGCAAGACTCAGGCAGCTAGTGCTGTGCCACCTCTGCCCTGGGTGCCCCAAGTGGGGGAGGCCTGTGGCCACAGCTGTGCCCATGGCAAGCTCCCCAGTGCTGTTCAAGGGATTTTAAATTGATGTTGCCTTTTGGCATCGACTGTACAGCTATCTAAAATCCCACAGCTTTGGAAGGGGAAGACATCATCTAGGATAGCTGGCTGTACCTATTCCCCACCTCCCTCTCCATCCTGCTCTGCAGCACAGAGCTAACCCTTGTGGTGGTGTGGAGGAGCAGGTGGCAGCTATCTAATGTCTTGCTATGAAGCCACATGGACACATTTTTTCCTGCATGCAGACACCCCAGGGTCTTCTGCCTTTAGCACAGGCCCATCTGCTGCTCTCTGCTGCACATGCTGTTGATACTTGTGCTTAAAGAAATGGGCAACAACACTGTGGCATACATACCTGGGACCAAAGCATCAGCTGACAAAGTTGTGGCAACTCTGTATGCGCTTTCTCAAAAACTTCAGTGTCTATCCCAGGTTATGAACATGGTTTTGAGCTATACTAGAATTGAAGTATTTAAAGTTATTATTTAATTTACTTTTTGATTATTTTCTTGGAAGTGCATTGTATATTCAAGCACTATGTTTTTCTCTCTGAGGCTTCAGTTTTGGAACAAATTCAGGTATAAACTTTCTATTTTTCTCCTTTTGTAGATGACTAAACCAGAACAGACTAACAACACAGGGGAGAAATCTACCAGGTACGCTTCAAGTGTGGTACTACAAATATAGGAAAACTGCATTTTGGCTATTACAATATAATAGTATGTTACTTTGACCAGTTTAGACTTAAATAAATCAAAACAGAAAACAAAGACCAATTAAATTAATCTCTAATATTCTGGGTCATGATCCTCACTTGAGGAATACACTGATTTTAGTTAGCCTTGGATTGCTTTTCACAATACCACCTCTTTGTGAAGCCTTCGTCTCCTTAACCATATCTAGGATCTTCCAAGAACAGATATGTGGGAAAAATCACATTCTGCCACTTGTGAAAGGACAACATTTTTGTGTGTTGATACATGAGTGGGAAAGTACCAAATCCAATACAATTTCAGCAAATAGGAATGACATATGTCTGCTTTCCTGACTTTTTAATACAACACTAAGCTGAGCAGATGATACTCCTCTCAAAGTTCTGAAGGTTACAGACTCACCCTTGGTATCATATATCATGTAGAAGAAAATGTGGAATAGGCAACCATATATTAAATATTAGATTTCTGACAAAAGGAAACATTTTCCGCTGACCTGTTTTTAATTAGTAATTTTCCATTTCTTTAATTTAGAAATTTATTGCATTTGAGATTCTTTCTTTCTTTCTTTTTCTTTCTTTCTTTCTTTCTTTCTTTCTTTCTTTCTTTCTTTCTCCCTCTCTCATTCCTTTTCTTATTTTTTTCATTCTCTCATTCTTTTTCTTTCTTTTTCTCTTCCTCTCTTTCTTTTTTTCTCTCTCTCTCTTTCCCTTTCTTTCTTCCTTATTTTTTTTTCCATTGGAGGAATAATTGCAGTTCTTTTCAAATCTCCTAGGAAATTTTTCAGCTATGTAAAGTTATAACAAGATGTGACATCCAGTCCTAGCTAATCAGTGTTCAACACAGACCCACTACTGCAGTGCAGGGGGTGGCACTTTCAATTTGCCCGTGACACTGACCAGGTTTTTAAGGAACAGTGAGTGAAGGGAGAAAATAGCATAAAAATGCTTAAATTTTTATAGAAAAGGTATAACTTTGTAAGAAAGCACTATCATAAATTCAAAAAAAGTATATCTTAATGATACACTTAGAGTAAATCATTTGCCTTGAGAGACAGGAGGTCTCTGGTGACCTGTATGGCAGCCACAAGAGACTACCAGGCTAGGTACTTTCAGCTAAATGTACTCTCATATTAATATTTTAAAATGCCATAATGCCTCTCTGAAAACCTCAGAGGACAGATACATCAATTTGCGAGGTCTTCACTCCAGGAAATAGAAACAGGGATAATCTGCCATTAAAAGAAATAGTTCATTATGTCTGCTTCTTGGGAGCACATAAACTATGTCCCTCACATACTTATGTTGCAAATCCTCACTTTAATGTGAAGGGAAACACCATGCCCCAGAGCTTTATTGTCCCACTGTTTATTAGTACAAAAAGGTTTCTTGTGGTATGAAATCTTAAGCTTGTTGCAGTAATCAATCAGCTTCAAAGAGGTTCTTCCTTAAGCCAGAATCATTACAAATAAATCAATTAAACATAAAGTTTCTATTTTCAGGAGGATCACAATACAGAAAACCAGAAGTGCATCAGTGCACCATTGTTACAGAAAGGGATTTTACTAGGTTGAACTGGGGTTCTTTTGTGGTTTGTTTTTGTTTTTTTGAGTTTTTTTTTTCTGCAAAGAGAAAGAAATTTATTTTTTATTCTAGTTAAATCTAGAGTATTCCCCTCTTTAATGCTTATTTCAATATGGGAAATTTATATATTTATGAGAAAAATAAAAACTACTTAATTTATCAAGATATGGAAAGGAACAAGAAATTAAATTGCACTGCTTTGGCTATTAAGGACACAAATTCAGAAAGGAATGGAATTAAATGAAATTAAATGTGTGAATGAAAAAAAAAATATTTTATTGGTTTATATCCCAGAGGAGGTACCAGCTATTAGGACACATATGGATTTTTTTTATCCTTGAGGATTTTTGGTTTGAATATGTTCCTGAGAATTCCCATGGCATGAAACAAAAATCAGCAGGGGCACTTCTATTCTTCTATTCTATTCTATTCTATTCTATTCTATTCTATTCTATTCTATTCTATTCTAATTTACAAGTTTAATAATACCACTTCAGCTGGCTACTCACTAAAATGTTTTGCTTAGCTGGATTTTAATTTTCCGGCAAAGGGATGTGGCTCTTTAAAAACACACACGTATCTGTTATGCTTATTTTTGTCAGTGACAAAAGAAGGAGCCTTTTTTGTCTTGATATGGGAGGTGGTGTTCTGATCCTGAGATATGTGATGATCTTAAGTTTCAAATTTCAAATTTCATATGGTTGTATACTGACTGCTAATTGCAAAATACTTTTGACATATATTCTACGTGCCAATATGCTGAGGAAGAAAATGTGGTTTTAAGTAAAATGGAGCTGCTGCCTTTGAACTGCTTCTGCTGTGCAGGTTGGAAGCTATATTTAAAGGATTCAGAAAAAGCAGAGAGAGGAGAGCCTTTGATGGAAACACTCCCCCACATAACTACAGCCAGTTGCTATTTCTGACACACAGATATCCTGTGAATAAAGCAGATGCATGGTCACACATGGCTGCTGGGCATAGTCTTGTTTTTCTGTGTATGCAACCTGAGATTTACTAAGTAGGGCCTCGGGTCTGATTTACAACTATTAGTGATTACAGCAGAACTGTGCTCCAAAATCTAAGCCGAAGGCTTGCTGAATCAGATGTCTAAATAAATCGATCATTTTTGTTCGACTTGCAGTTTAGACTCAGTTTTGACAATTTTCTCCATGAGCAAATTCAAAAAAAAAAAAAAAATTTTGTTTTGGATCAGCTCAAACAAAATTGTCATGTTTATTTACTGCACTGATGTCAAACATTTTGTCCCAATAAACCAGCCAGCTATACTTGTCTGAGCACCTAGTATTGACGAAATTTTGACCTGAACTTAGAGGCTGAATTCCTTGAAGAATATATCTTCCACTGCAAAAGGCGACTTTCTCCTGAAAAATTATGCATTATCAGCTCCAGCACTGCTGGTGCAACATAGAAGATGGCTCTTGACCTGACGGCAAAAGTGAAAAACTCTTTCAATTGCAGTGTTCATTCATGGCCCTTAATAGGATTTCCTACTTTTGGACAAAAATCATCCTCACCTTGCAAAGGTAATTTCTAAGCCTACATAAATCTGAATAATTTTGTAGCAGTGTTTTCACTCGATATATGTGGAGCTCAGGATGTGTACGTTCATCAGTCAAACCATTTAGTTAATTCCTAATGCTATGTAAAATAAATCAGTATTAGAGAAACAACTTCTAAAGTTCCTAATTTTTGCTCTGTTTCCAAGCAAGATAATCTCCAGACACATTGCATTCTGCCTGTAGTAAAATGAAAACTCAGCTTAGCAGTATCACCTGGCTATTAGGCAAAAACTGTGTTTGTGGCACTCTTAACTTTTTATCCCACAGAGACAGAGAAACATAGAAGAATGGATCCTCTCCAAATAAATTCTAAGACTATATAGTCTTGCAGAGAGGGAGAACTGTTTAGATAGTGTAGCTATGATCTTGTAAATATTTTCAGTAAGAATAAAAATCCTGGATGCAAAGCAAAAAAATGTATTTCTTGTCTCCTTTAGCCCTGATGGACATTTGTTGGAGAAAATTAGAATAGTTCTAATGATGGAGCTCCTCAGCCCTGCAGAATTCATCAAGAAGTACATCAGTACAAGCTGCTGGCCTTAGTCTGCTGGAAAGGAGATTTCCTAGTACCAGGAAATCAAGCCTGAATGAATGAATTTATATTGTCCAGTCAAATCCCCCATAGAGTGTCATGTTCATGCTCTACCATCTTATATCTTGGAATAAGATCTCTGGAGTAGCTGGGGAACTTCCATTCTTGCAAATTTTAACTTTGGACTATAAAAAAATCTCCAGCATTCTGGCCTGAACTCAGTATTGACCATGTTTTAGGTTGCAGGTTGTACAAGATGCCCTCCCAAGGTCCATTCCAGACTAAAGGTTTTTGTTATTTTACAGCTCTAGCACCTGCACTAAAAGAAAGACAAAGACACACAGGGGTACTCCAGGAATGATCACAGAAGTGGAGTTCGTGCCAGTATTCCTACTTTTTATAGCGCTGTCTTGCTGATCCTGGCAAAACAGTGGACAAAAAATATGAGTAAAAAAATTGCTGTAAATCAACACAATCAATCGATGAATTAATCCATTCTATAATGATGAAGAGCAGAAAGAAAGATGAGACAATATTTGTGTAAAACATATGTGCCATGTAAAGAGCAAAAAATATTCAATCTTCTTACAGCTACCACAATTTATCAGTTTACCTAGTCATATATCTCTGATTGCAATGCTTGTAAAATGGCAGCACTGAAACTATCTTGCCCCAGAGGGCTTTCTAGGCTAATGATGCCAAATAATTAATTTGCACTGAGATATGAAACTAAGGTTTGGTTGCAAGGTAAAAGGAGAATAAAATAACATAGTAGTAAATCTGTGTGAAAGGAACCAGCATCACAGCAAAACTATCTTCTTCATGAAAAACAAAATTAGCTAAAACCTTTTAGTTCTATCCATTAGTTCCTTGACACACAATATACCGTACGTGTGGTGAAATGTCAAAGTGCTCTTCCAGACCCACAAAAGAAACAAAGGTACAGAAAACTCACTTACTACAACAGTAATACTTCTGGAGGGTTGACATTAATTCTGTCACTCCGTTCAGAGAAACATATAAGCATTCAGCTACATTTTCCTTTGAGTTACCAGATGATCCTTCTAAGAGAAAAAAAAATAAATCTTTAAATTAATAGCATAATTCCTCTATTTCCTTGCTTCTCTGAGATAAGGTTGCATCAGAAGCTCTAACTACTTTAACAGGCCTGCTCTGATAATAAACAAAACAAGTTAGGGAGAGAAAGAAAATATACTTTTGATCATTTTAGAAGGCTTGTAGCATGCTTTATCTAAATGCTTGGAAGTCTTCCACGGATGTATCACTTTTGGAATGCTGGATCTTCTGACCCTACCACTATAAAAAATCCTCTCTATGCAGCTAAGTGATAATAGAGAATTTCTTTAATTAATACAAGGTACAGTTTTATTTTCAGGGACATGCATTTTATTTATTTATAGGGAAGTTTTTATTTGCACCCATATACTGCACTTAACTGTCACTTTGCTAAAGCTAGGAAGAGTAGTATATCTACAAGCTGGGGTCTCTTGTTTCCAGCAATCTGAAGCATGCTTTCATATACCTTGGTATCTTGTTCATGTATCTATGAGCTAAGATTTATATTTCTAAAATAAGTGCTTACTTCAAGATGATTTTGACATTGCTATGAAGAATTGCTGATCTTCTGAGAACACTCTGAGAACTGCCTGGTAGATGAATGTTAATTTAGACAAATTCTAAGTGGAAATTTTTACCTTAATTGCCATGACAAAACCTCTCTATTTGATGTTTTTGGATCCATAATATATGGTTTTCTTCTATGGTTTCACTTCCATAAAAGAGAATTTAGTTTTGTATCACTGAAGAGTAGAACACTAGAATAAATGACAGATCCTTCAGATCTTGCCTGTGAAGATGGTATCTTTTTAATTTTGTTGCATACATTTTTCCACTTTTGATGTGAAAATCATCTACTAGGGGAGAATCACCCATTGGTTTCTGAAGTTTTTATATCAACATTGATCAGATTATTAGAAAAATAACACCTACTTTGCTTAGAAATAGTGGAGGAAAAGTTCACAAGGGATGTTACCGTGATATTCTTCCTCTGACTCTTGTAGTTCAGTCATGTATGCCAGTATCTTACTGAATGTCAGTAATTTCTGCCTTTTGTTTATTAACTCTGATACATGCTTTCCCTGCACCTGGCCTATGCACCTCAGGGAAGCTCTCACTGTCTTAGAGCAGAAGACAGACAGAGTAGCCAGGGCACTTGTGCTATCTCAGCTGTCTCAGCACCTGAATTTGCTGCATTTAAGTCAAGGGATGCTTGCTGGTAACTGTCATTCTGTTACCATGAAGTGTGGTTGACAAAGCAAAACTTGAGCACATAAAACTACTCATTTGTCATATTCAGAATGATGCCTTAAGTTTTAGCTTTCATATTTTCCAGATTCTGTACTGCGTTACTGAACTTCATATAAAGTGTTAGCAAGTTCTCTTCACAGGTTAGTTAGACAAAACAACCCAGTCCTTTCCCAGCCTGAGAACCAAGGACACCATTGCAGCTTCAGATCCAAAAAGTATGAACAGCAGTGAATTAATGGGAGCAAACGGGGAGGATGGAACTTCATAACATGAAGCTTTAATTGGACAATTGACCCCAATAATGGACCAAAACTTATAAAAGTATAAAAACTTGTGACCTGTCGTCCATCTTGGGTGTAGCCTCAGCCAGGCCTTTGTACTGCCTAAGGTGTATCCTTTGAAGGCCTTTTTAATAAAGACTTTCTTTATTCCTTTAACACTGTCTTGCCTCTATTCTAGGTAGCCTCTCAAGGCATGAAGAATATAATTTTTTATAAAATAAGTAAGTGAAGGTAAAGGGGTATTGCATATAATATGACCAAAGATTAGATCAGAAGGTTTCTTTTTAGATCAGCCTGGTAACAACATTTTTCATGTTTTAATGTAGGGTTTTAGAAGAACATCCTAACCAAAGAGGCTCTTACAACCAACCTTTTTGCTTGGTTTTTAGGAGATCTAAAACTAATTTAATCTTTCTTTCTGAATTTCTCTTTATATTCACTGTTTTATAGAAGACTGGCTTTTAATTAGCATAAGGCATTTTCCTTTCTGTATTAATGTAAATGTTTCTTTTCACAGCACACCCCTCCATGGCAGTTAAGCAGTTATAAAATAAGTCCCTGTTTATACAGAAGATAAGACTTCTCACTATCTGTAGTGTCACTTTGACATCCTTCAGTCTAGCATGTGGCTGTTGTGATATGCATAAACCCACTGCAAAAACAAACAATATTGTACAGTAAAGTTAGGCATAAATCAAACTGCTAAACAGGTTAATTTGATATATTCTATGATTTGCTGGTGACTGAGACCCTACCTGTTGACAGAAGAATATTTTGAGATGACAACTAAAATGGCATGGTTGTTACTTAAACAGTTTTAAATAGCCACCTTGATTCTGCTAGAATGTAAAGGTACACTAAAGAGAAATACATCTGGACCCTGGTTTTTCAAACACAGTAATTGACTTAGGTTTTTACTAACATATTATTAATGCCTTCACACAGGCAGACTCTTCAGCTGCAGGCACCAAAGTACAGCAATTTGTTATCTAAGAAGTAAATTAGAAAGTTTGATTCTTTAGACATTATCTGGAGTAAATAGATGCACAACAGGAAAGATCACTAAGGGCCACATTGCTGTGAAACTATATCCTTATGGAATAAAGGGCACTTAGTGTCTGCAAAAGTATCAACATCTGGTGCACAACATGAAGTGGAAGAGGTGGATCATTTGGTTCTGCATTGTGAACTGCCCTGGCAGCCTTTGGAAAAATAATAGAGATGTTACTAAAATGACTTGTGGCAAGGGGCCAAATGCTGATATTTTTCACACAGCTGGACCTACCACTTAACCCAATGAAGTTCGCATGAATTTCAGTACGGGGCATGAATCTATCTATTTATTATATCTCCATTTTAATAAACTGTTTGACCTTGTACTTTCTAAGCTTTGAATAAAATCTATTTGATTCACTGAAAAGCTAAGCTTGCTGCAGACATCTCACGAAGTTTGGTATTATTCAATGCTGTCTTCATTTTGCTGCATATAATGGTCCTATTCTTCACCATTCATGAATTATGTAGGTCAGCACACATGCATGCCAGGAAAACCTTTCTAGCACCCCATACAATCACGTATTTTGTATATGTAATGACATACGTTATTGTGATTCTCCCAGAAATATTTCGGGGAATTGTTAGAATGTCAAAATGACTATTTTTGTTTGTCTCCTTCTGTATTGTCAAGTGAATTAGTTCTTATGAATGCCACTGTGCAGAGATAGAGAAGGAGTAAAATAAAATACTGGGAAAGGTGCGAAACTAGATGCTTGGCCAAAAATAGCTTTGCTGTACATAAAACATACTGCTGTGCTCTGGTTTGATTTTGCAGGTTTATGGGTTTGTATACTCAAGGCTAAGAATTATTGCAAAGATATAAATGGAAAAGTTATTAGAAATCTTTCTGTGCAATAATAAATTAAATAAAGGAGGGTCAATAACAGCCGGCCCTCATCACATGTTCACTGATTTTTTGCAAAATTTCTATCGTGGTTCATAAGCATTGCTACTGGTAGTCTAGTTCAGACTAAGAATCAACCATTTCTGGGTTCTAGGATGTTAAAATATAGCAATATTTTGTGAGACTAAGGCAGAGCTGGGGAACAATTACTTTCAAAGCTAGAAAAGGTTTTTGGATCATATTTGCTCTTTGTCCATGCTTCCAAATTTCAAATTTTGTTTAATTTCACTTCGTATCATAACATAAGCCCTGAGAAATTGCCTAAGTATTGGTCATTTAATTGCCTCTGAAGTGTTTGTCTATCAGGCAAATTAATGGAAGAGATAGATCAGTATTTTTTGACAGTTTTTGTATTAATTAGGGAATGAAACACAAAATTGCATGTCTTGAGAAAGGGACAGATGTTAATTTCTTTAATTTTTTTTAAATGTGTTCAAAGGAATAAAGAATCTTCAGAAACTAGTCTAGACCCAAAGGTTTTTGTATGTTTTTCTGGAAGTAACATAGTAAACTGACAATGAGATGGATAAAAGCTTTTTTTTTTTTTTTTTTTTTTTTTTTTTTTTTTTTTTTTTTTTTATTTTACTTCAAGATTTATGTACAACACTTAAAAGTTGATCCTCTCTTGACTGAAGCAGATCTCAACCAGCATTAATCATATATGCTAATATATTTTTAAGTATTTGGTTTGACATAACATTTTAACATTTATTGTGCAGAATTTTTCAAAGTTTTGAAAATCTACAAACCACTGCTTTAGGAACAAAGATCTGAAACAAACCTCAGATATATTTATAGTACAAAAAACTGTGTGTGAAGATGCTGCCGGAGCATTGTTTGCTTGTTTAATGTGACAGCACTAAATATGGAAACCATAACTACTCAAGTTCATCCTTGTTAGCACAGTTGGTTCATGCAGAAAGATTTCCTTGCTGATTGTGACCACCAGAACACATTTTCTGATGTTATTATCAGCTATCAGTCATTATCAGCTTTCAAGCCATTATGTACAGTTAAATAGAGACACAGCCTATCATCTAAATCTACAGTCCAGAGAAGTTTGGAAATTCCTTTTTTTTTACCAATCATTGCAACAAAGAAGTAGATCACCCTTTCAGTCTATTCCATTGAAATCACTCTTAATGCTTGTTAAAAAGGTGCTGACCAGATGAAACAAACACAGGTGGCAGAAGGAGAGGAAAAGCACATTCATTTTCTCATTCAAACCTAGAGGGTTCATCTGTGTCCTTAGTCTTCTCTCTACCTCTGTATAAAAGAAGTGTTTTTCACATATACAATGTGAAAAGATCAGACTCTGAACATTATAGTCTGTTTAGATATGCAAGTTGTCAATGATTTTATATGTAATATATACCTGCATTTTTTTACTCATTCTTCTTTGAGTGATAACAACATTCAAATATTTATGATCACATTTTGTTGGCTACAGAATCCTCCAGTCCAGTCTTTAAGTGTCCTATGACATATACTCATTCTTCTGACCACTAAATTGTTTTTTCTAAGTTCAAAACACTCAGGGAGTTCATCACATTTTTAAATGTCTGTAACTATTGTTTTATAAGTCAAAGTGGTTTTACTTGGTTTTAGCATGTAATTTAATTAACAGGGGTCACCAAGGAATCCAATACTTGTCAGAAGCCACTTTCACATGAGGCTGTACGGCCACAGGATATAACATCCAGCCTCTGTCAGGGCTGAATCACAGACTTCTCTCTCCTGCCTTTTAAACTTCAAAATTTCAGAAAAACACCATTGGAACCTTCATGCTTTCATACCTGTCATATTCCATCAAAGTCACTTCTAAAAGCTGTGAGCTACTGAAAATCAAAGCAGTATCCAGAGTGGTGGTGAGGACTGCCAGTTTCTTAAAAAAGCCAGATTAATCTGTCTCTGCATGAAAAAGATAGCAAGTACATCTAGCTATTTTATTATTTCACAGCTAAAGCTCTGTGTATCTGTAAAGAAACAGACACATGTCTTGGCAGATATATTTATATTTAGACCATGGAAAAAAAGGGATTTTCTGCGAACAAACACAATTATTTAGCAAAACTGAAATCTCTTAAAAGATCACGAACATGCCCTTTTGGTATGGTTTATTGTTTGTAAAACATGCTGAATGTAAGGACATCTTGGATACACAGTTCAGGTCCTAACTGTTATGAGATTTGTTTTGGAGCAACTACTAATATAAAGCAGCTACAGATGTTTAGGTATGACACAACTGAAATATGGGGAAAGAGTGTTTATATTGAATTTAGTCATCTAAGACATTTATGAAAACTTATTTCACAAAATAACACTGGAAGAAGAAACATCTGAATTGACTTTGTTGTCTCTAATAGTCCATTCTGTGTGGTTTTCAGTCTTTTGAGTGAAACAGTGCTTCAGTTTAGATGGATGTAAGTTATATTTAAAAGCTAAGTATGGGGTTTTATTTGTTCTATTTATATTTATATTAGTTATAGTTATAGTTACATAGTTATGGTTATATTTAAAAGTATAGGATTTTATTCACCTGAGTCCTGCTAATGTCTTCCCAATGAAGTTGTGGCATTTTTTAGTTCTAAAATTAGCCTTTTCCCAAGGGTGTTCTCTCATATTGTGATGAAGAAGTATTCCTATTTCTGGAAACAAACAAACAAACAAAACAACCTAGTCTAGTAACAACAACAACAAAAAAGATGTTTCTAGAAATACTCAATATTTTGGTTTATTTATCTGTAGAAATTAACCTTGATATTTGACCCTGTTTCCTTGCATCATTTTTAGTCAAATAACACACTATTCCTTCATTTCTTTTCCACTTATGTAAGCAATTGTTCAGTATAATTAGAAATTATGGTTCAGCTGAATAAAAATTTTTGGCTCATACCTAGTATCACAGCAAACAGGGATAATTGCTCCTTTTTCATTCTCCAGCTGTCGCTGAGCTTGCCTTACGCAGTTTCTTTTTTTTTCAGCATTCTGTCATTATTTAATTGTTTCTGAGGTAGATTGGATCTTCTTTCCTCAGAGGAGGAATCAGAAATGGAAAAGGTCTTTGGGTCCATTTTAGCAGGAGTTTTTACTGTCTACTTGCAAGGCCTCATTTTACAAGTGATGTACCATTCTTCTTTTTATTTTCTTTCTTTCTCTCTCCTCTTTTTGAGTGGAAGTGTGGCTTGTTTTTCACTAACCAGTTGCAAGTTAGCAGCCCTGTTAAAAAGGAGACTCCTGTGATAGTGTCTAGAGTATATCATTGAGTGAAAATTATTAGCCTCTGACATACTGAAGGTCAGTCCAAATGATGTAGTGTAGTCCCTTGGACCTCAGCTTTATAGGACTATTATTTTAACACAAATTATGAATAAAATTGTATCATTATCTTTCATACTTGCCATGGTGAGCGATGGTGAGGTGAGATGTGTTATTCATTTGATTCATTTAGAGAAGGCCTACAGAATGGATTCAAGAAAAGTTTGTGAGTTATTTGGGTCCCTATCCACAGCTACAGTAGAACAAGTAGGATTTGCATGGTAATTTATGCAAATTGCGTAGATAAAACTGGACATTGGACTTTATCAGGAGGAGTGTAGCTAGCAAGAGTGCAGGCAGGTGTTGGTCTGCGTTCACCATCAGTGAGGCCACTCCTGGAATAATGACTCCACTTTGGGACTACTAGTTCAAGAAGTGTTTTGAAAAATGGAAAAAATCCAGCAGAGAGCAGCCAGTGTAGCTAAAGGCCTGTAGAGGCAGGGATTTAGGCCACCAGACTAACACAATTTTCCTGTTGCCCGAAAGGTTCCCAGTGACAGAACTAAGCTCTTCTAGAGGAAAACAGTAAGAATGGGCAACAATGGATTTTTCACTAAGAAATTTACCTAGGAAAATAATGAAGTTTCTTTAGAATAATGAAGAATAATATTTCAGAACATAATGAAGACTCTCATGTGTTTTTGAGATTCATATGGAGAAAGTTATCACAGTCCTGCTCCACATAGGAGTCTGGACCTCCAGATGTTCTTTTCAAGTAAAGTTTGTGTGTCTCCACGGTAATTGCTTTGTTTATATTTGGAAATCCATTAGGCTACATAAACCACTATACATCACCACAAACAGTGAAGTATCAGGCAGTAATGTAGTATAGTACTGCTTCAAACAGGGGATATGTATCCATGAAAGTACCAGTTTTTGTAGGAAAATGTACAAATGTGCATGTAACAATCCACTTAACTCTGTGGTAAATCTGCCTTCAAAATTTTAATATTTCAAGGAAAATGAATACCAAAACTTCAACAAATTATCATTACTTCTTCAGCAATTCAGAAGAATGGTGTTATTTACAATATGTATGTAAGAAAATTAATTCTTCATATGGAAATGTTTTCAGATTTAAGGCTAATTTACACCACAAATGAGGCATAATTTACTTAGATAATTTAGATGATTAAAAAATGGAAACTTTTTTTCTCTTTTTCATTAATAAGCTCAGCTTTCGATCCTCAGTCACTTGAATTTACATATCTGAAACATTCTCAGAGAATAAGACAGAGTCATTCATATTGGTCAGCATGTGTATGGTCAGGTCCTAATGGGTATGGACAGGTAGGCACAAGAGGTGATATCAAATTTTAGCTTTTATAATGTCAACCAACCTTTTACCATGATTTGGCACACAAAGGATACTATGCAAAACAACTACAAATAGAAGAATGTGACAATGTGTAGTAAGATTTTTATGTCAAAACCATCAAAACATTCAGAGGAGCCATTTATGATGTCAT
The DNA here is from genome assembly GCA_013400275.1 of Rhadina sibilatrix. Classification (NCBI taxonomy): domain Eukaryota; kingdom Metazoa; phylum Chordata; class Aves; order Passeriformes; family Phylloscopidae; genus Rhadina; species Rhadina sibilatrix. Next base: position 195,285 of record VWYO01027892.1, read on the forward strand.
GGAAGAACTAAAATGCTACTAAATTAATATTACTTCTCTTTTCCTTACTTAATTGTTTGTGCTTTCTCCATAGATGACACTACCTTGGAACAATTTCTACTACTGTTCCCTTATAGGTCAAGCATGTGTAAGACACATTTTAAAATGGAGTTAAAAATCTGTGAAATTCTAGCTGGGACAACTCATGTTATCTTCTGAAAACCATAGGGTAACAAGAAACAGGCTTTTGAAATATGTGCTGCATAAGAAGCTTGATTTTATTTTGAATCTCAAATGAAAGCCTCCAGGAAGAATCTCAAGAAACAACCAGAATCAAATGACAGATGTGAAAATGCTGTTGTAATTTAAGACAATAAAATATTTCTCAGTCAGTTTTTGTATCAGACTGAATATTCTGATGTATAATATTTCATTTTAAATTCTATTTTCATAGATACAAAAGCAGTTTAAATTTTTTTTAACTATTACTTGACATAGTTAAACACAATATGGAAGTCTCTGATGCTCTCAAACAGTAGCCACAGCCAAGCAAAAGCCTGTCAGAAAATTGTCCTTGATTTTACATATGACTCCAATATTCTTGAAGTAATATTGTGATATTAATTTCTTACTTTAAAGGTAATTAAAATTCAAGATCATTATTATGATGTAGCCTTACAATATTAAATAAAGAATATTCTCTTGAGGTTTTGCAGGAGTCAACTTAAGCAAGGAAATCCTAATTGATACTTTTACTGAATGTTTCAGTCATGGTGTTTTGTCTGTATTAGCAAGATACTGGGTCAATCAATTTGTAATGGTTAATGTTTTACCAAATGTATTACAATTATTTCACTTCATGAGCAGCGAGTCAAATCAGTTACAGAAGCTGAAGACTGTAAATCCCAATCGCATCAGAAATGGAAATTTGTTTCTTCCAAATAAAGATATTATTGGTTTTTCGTACTTGTTAGGGACTGGTGAGAAGCAGAAAAAAACCCTGTAGTCTTGCTAATAGCAAGACTAACAGTAAGAGTAACTGCATTCTGCCTATCTGTCTTTCACCAGCCATTTCAGTTGAATTTTTTTGTCCATATCATCTGGCTTAAATTCCAGTGACTTCCCCAGACAATTCCTCTTTCCTCTTTCCTCACCTCGTTCAGACATTCACAAAGGCAAAAAGCTGAGAGAATAAATGGTCTTGTACCCTGTTCTGAAGGTCAACAGATACAGGATTTGTAAGCCCAGTTGAGAAAAAATTCTGAAGTCAAGAGCTTTGGTAAAGTGTGCAACAGCACTTTAAATTGAACTTTGGCTCTATTTTAACGTATATAGAATGGATTCTGTTAAACTACAGTTTTCTGGAAGAGAATGTTTTTTTTCTCATAAGCAGCAGTATTATTAGCCTTTATCTTGCATCAGGTTTTTTTGGTTTGTTTTTTTGGTTGGTTTTTTTTTTTTTTTTTTTTTTGAAGCACTGGTGTCAGAACCTCTTCAAACTGAAACCCAAATGTTTTTAAAAGGCTGTTGCTTGCTGATGTTACCATTTGGACATTTTAAGAAGCAGTTCAAAATCCTATGGATATTTAAGACATGTTCAATACAACCCTGATTTTTTTTTTTTCCTTTCCATCTTCAGCTCTTTGTGTCTTTTCTTTGTGCCAATAGAAGTATATGTTTTGTGTGATTACATTATGGAACTGGGGAGTTAGACTTTAACTGTGATGTGTAAGAGCAGTGCCTGAAAGCAACTCTTCACTGACTTACTTAGAGCAAGTTTCTAGACTGCTTGCACTTCTAATATTGTAATTAATTAAATTAAACATTTGTAAGTGACAATATCAGGAGAAATGGAAAGAAGAGCACAAGCTTATCCCATGAATAATTTTACTAACTGAAAATAAATTTCAGTTTATGTGAGGAAAAATTAAAATTATTTCCATTTTTATCTTAAAAATATTTTTTTATTTTCAGGCACTGAATTTTGACCAAAAAAACCCATTGGTTTGCCTTTTTAATTATCCATGGAAAATGGTATTAAGAGAATCAAAATAATTCTATTGATGTATATGTTTTTAAAAGTATATTTTGTTTCTGTAAAAAAATACATGCTTAAGAAATATTATAAAAATATTCCAAGGACAAGAAGTTAACTATTATAGGAAAGATTTTCCTCTTAGGAAAGAGGAATAATCAAGAGAGATTTTATTAATATTCTCTCTGAATATCTCTGGCATGTTGTGCATTCATTTTACTGGCTGAGTTATTTAAATCATCACCACCCTTCATAAATACTGTAGTCATTAAGTTAAAAGCAGAAATTCTCATGGACAAGTTTAACTATATTATTATAATCACTGAAACTTATTGTATATTTTTTCAACTGGTTTTCCTGAGCACTGGCTTATCTCAGGGATTTAATTTTTGCATGTGTGCATAGGAAGAGAAATTAAAGATTTTAAGCGCTTTTCTACATTAAAAGCATTAGAAATATCAATTAGTGATGCTGATGTGGATCTCTCTCTCATTTGTCTGAGGAGTTCCACTACAGAGATTTGTATCTTTCATACCTTTTTCTTCCTTCCCTCTTCTTTACTGTCTTTTCTACGCCAGGTCGATCTCCAGTACTTAGAGTTTTGACTTGCTTTTAGTTATTTCTCAATATGTTCCTCTCTTTGAATATCCCTCTTGCTTTACACAGTCATCTTTTTCTTTAAATAGCTCACTGAACTGTAACTGTGTAGGAATTGATTGGGAGTACATCAATGGCTCAGTGCTCCACAGGGAACTACTGAGGGCCAAGTTATCACTGTGCTCCGACACAGCTGGTTCCTGTTAGGTTGAGTCTGAGATGCTGTATAGGTAACATTAAAGTAAGTAAGCAATAAGCAGTGCTATGAGACCTTTGCATCTTATGGCTTTTCCTAGTGTAAAGGCTGCACTAGATAAAAAAAAATAAATATATGTATATATATAAATGCAAAACAAGAACTACGATAGCTTGTCTAAGGAGTCACTGTAAGGATTGGGTGAATCACTATACACTGAGCATGCTACTTTGCATCTGGAGGTTGTGAGGCTATCAGCCAGTCCACACTGTGTACTGCAGCTTGGCTGTGTGGCCTGCTTGAGCCTGCCTGGCAGCTGGAAAATCAGTGCATGATGGTGAACTCCACGTGCCTTGCAAATGCAGATAGTATTACCACTGCCTTGTGCAGTCACTAGACCACACAGTTTTGGCAAAACAAGTTAGTGAGGGAAAGTCAAGGGGTTTTTAGCATAGTCTAGTCTGGTGTAGACTGTGGTGTGATGTGGTCTGGTTCGGTGTATGTCAAATCACAATTTATGGAATGAAATGGAGAAGTATTCTAAAAGTATTCCTCTGTGGTTTCTGTTGTCTAATAGGAAACTGGGCTGCAGGTGGTAAATCCAGATTTCAATGCACAGATCATATCTGCTCTATCAGATGTGCCATTTCAGTTCAAGAGACAAAATTACACAAAACTTAGTTCCAGGCACCTCCACAAATATCAGTACATATCAAGTACAGAAATGATCTTAACTGAGTAGGAAAAACATTGGATAATTTTAGGTGAGCAGGACTAGATCTTTTGTTACAACTAGGCATTGTTACACTAGAGTAATCTAGGGCAGTGGAAAGAATCACAGAACCAGAGAGTCACAGAATCATTTAGTTTGGAAAAGAGATTACTGACTTTGGTCAATCACCACCTTGTCAGCCAGATCATGGTAGTAAGTGCCATAAGTTTCTTAAACGTCTCCAGAGATGGTGATTCCATCACTTTCTGGCAGTCTGTTCCAATTCCTGACAACTATTTCTGTGAAGAAATTCCTCCTGAAGTCAATATGGATCTCCTTTGGTATAGCTTGAGGCCAATTCCCTTTGTCCTATCTCTGGTTGCCTGAGAGATGAGACCAACCCCCACAAGGCCACAACCTGTTGTACAGGCAGTTTTGGAGAGTGATAAGGTCTCCCCTGAGCCTCCTTTTCTCCAGGATAAACACCCCCAGCTCCCTCAGCTGCTCCTCACAGGACTGGTGCTCCAGACCCTTCCCCAGCTCCACTGCCCTTCTCTGGACTCACTCCAGCACCTCAGTGTCTTTCTTGCACTGAGGGGCCCAGAACTGGACACAGCACTCCAGGTGTGGCCTCCCCAGTGCCCAGCACAGGGGGACAATCCCTGCCCTGCTCCTGCTGGCCACACCATTGCTGATCCAGGCCAGGATGCCATTGGCCTTCTTGGCCACTGGGGCACAGCCTGGCTCATGTTCAGCTGCTGTCAGCAGCACCCCCAGCTCCTTTCCAGCCACTCTGTCCCAGCCTGTGGCACTGCCTGGGGCTGCTGTGACCCAAGGGCAGGGCCCAGCACTGGGCCTTGTTGAACCTCACATCATTGGCCTCAGCCCATGATCCAGTCTGTCCAGACCCCTCTGCAGAGCCTTCCTGCCCTCCAGCAGACCAACATTCTCGCCCAATTTAATGTCATTTGCAAACTGGGAGTGCCCTTGATCCCCTCATCCAGATGACCAATAAAGATATCAGACATGACTGTTCCCAAAACTGAGTCCTGCCAAACCCCACCGGTGACTGGCCCCAGCGAGATGTGGCACTGTTCATCATCACTCTGTGGGCACTGCCATCCAGATAGTTTTTTAGCCCAGCAAAAAGTGATCCATGGACTGCCAGTTTTCCAGGAAGATGATGTGGGAAACAGTGACAAAGACTTTATTGAAGTCTGGGTAGATGACATCCAGCATCCTCCTCTCATCCACCAGAGGGGTCATCTGGTCATAAAAGGAGATCAGGTTTGTCAGATAGAATCTGCTTTTCCTCAGCCTGTGGTGGCTTGGCCTGATCACTTGGTTGTCCTATGTGTGCTCTGCAGTTGCACTCAAGGTGATCTGTTCCATAACCTTCCTGGGCACTGGGGTCAGGTTCCTCAGATCCTCCTTCAGTCCCTTCTTCTCATGGGTATCACATTTGCCAACCTCCCTACCTAGGCTGGACCGATGATGAATGATGAAGGGTGCCTTGGCAAACTCTTGCCAATTCCCTCAGCATCCTTGGGTGAATCCCATCTGGTTCTGTCGACTTGTGGGTATCTGAGTGGCACAGCAGGTCACTGACTGCTTCCTCTTGGATTGCAGGGGTCTGTTCTGCTCCCCATCCCTGTCAAAGAGTTTAGGGGGCCACTTGCCCTGATGATCACCAATCTTTCTGTTAAAGACTGAGGCAAAGAAGGCATCAAGTACCTCAGTCTGTTCCTTACCCTTGGTGAAAATGTTCCCCACCACACCCACTAAAGGATGGAGATTTTCCTTGGCCCTACTTTGATCGTTGATGTATTTATAAAAACACTATTGATTATCTTTCAAGCAGCTGCCAGATTGAGAGAATCATGGATAGAGAATAATGTCCAGAGGTTTCAAATGATTTCTGGTGGATAGTAAAGATATATCTTCTGTTTTTTAAAAAAAGAAGAAAAAGAAGACATTATAATATGGTAAATAGTATTTTTAAGAATATTACTTCTGTGACGGTGTGTTTAGATAAAATGCTGAACTAAAGGCAAGAATGAATGAAAGGACAGTATTTGGCAGAAATACGTCTATGGTTAATGGAGCTTTATGATCACTTACAAATTGCGTGGAAGATGAACACTCTTTATTAGAATAAGTAAGTGTACAAGGTTATTCTACAGCTACAGGGAACATGCTGCTTATTTGGCTAGTTCTGGGTAATTCTGATGCCTTTTTCTAAGACTATTTTTAATTTGATGCAATTTTTTATCCATTCCTGCTGAGGGTGCAGGTATGTGTGCGTTTAGAGCTAGCTCAGCAGGCACACCTTTCCTTATCTTCCAGCTCCTGGATGCTACTTGGGGCCAGTCAGCAAGATGGTAGAGAAGGGAACTGTAGTTCAGACAGACACCAAATGATCTGTCACACATGGAACTTGGGCTCTCCTGCGCATGTTTGCACAATGATGTAGAGAGTGAAGAAGGCTGTTTATTTACAGAACTAACTCTTGGTAGTCAAGATTAACAAGTTGCAAGTACCGCCTTCTTGCATTTGTCTGTTATCTGTGCTTACACTTATCTTGGTCTCAGTCATCCAGTCTGCACTGTAACTGTCTTTCATTAATAGCTATGCCCAGTATGCAACCTCAAGTTTTGCAAAACACAGTAAACTGTATTTCCTGCAATTCATGTCAGAGAAAACATATGAGGAGAGAGACATTTCTCTCATTCTGACATTTGCATTTTTCCCTTAATGAGAATTAATCTGTGTGTATATTTGAAGGAGAAAATTGCAGAGGTTAGCAGAAATTTAATCTTAAAAATAAATTATAGAATATAATGTTATAATGACAAACTGAAGTTAGAAACAGATATACGAAGAATAATTTCTGAACTTTTCATTCACACGAACTAATAAAAAAAATAGGGGTTGAAGAAAGAGGAGAAATCTCAGGAAATTCAAGTAATTATCTTCTTTAGAACTGTTCTTTTACATTCTTGCTTTGTAAGATGCAATTTACCATATAAAACATTTTGTTGTGGACATATGGCAGAAGAAGAACAGAAAACCCATGAGAAAAATTCTCTATGTCACCAACAGGGTTGTTTGATATTACATAATATTTAACAACTAAGGAGGCAGGAGGAAAAGCAAAGCATTCTGACAAAACTAGAGAATCCATCATATTGCCTGTGCAGAATCATTAACTGTGGTTGCTAACTTGCCAAATATGTTTCTGTATTTCAGGTAAGGTAAAAAACTTTGACTGTCTGGGGCTGTGAGAAGAGCATCTGACATAACCAAGCAACTCTGAAGACGGCTTTAAGTTGAACTCAGCTGATAACTCTCTACATGTTCTTTCTTATTCATCCAAGATGTGAGATGAAATTTGTTACCTTATAATTCAGATATTGGAAAGGAACCAGTAGCTAACTAACATGTACTCAACAACAAAATCATTTAACAAAGCAAAATGTGCTGACAGTTCTCAGGTGCTCCTTGGTTTAACTAGCTGTTTTGACTGTCAGGCCCAGTGTGGTAAACATTGCACTAAACTGCTCAGGTTCCATTTTGGCAGCTCTGGTGTGAAGCAATTCCTGGAGGGCACATGACAGATAAGCTGGAGGAAGTGGCATCCTAAGCTGCAAGAGTTGTTTGGTAGGTGTTTAATGTCAAAGTCCTAACATCTTTGCTAGGATCCTTACATCAACAATACCACAGCAGCTCAGCTGATTTGTATGGCTCGTATTTCATTTGGATTTGGTCACCAATATACTTATACATACAGAGATCTACCTCAAGGGTAATCATTGTTAGCAAGGATAATAATTATTAATGAAGATAATAAGGCATGGACAAATTTGACACATAACTTTTTTGATATAATTGTTCCAGAGAATTTTTTTTTTTCCTTATGGACATAACTACCCTGATTTACCACACATTTTAAAGAAATTAAATGCAATTACTTAATTGCATTCAGTAATCCTCATATATTCTAGCACTATTCATAAGACACATGAGACACTGGTAGAATTCAAACAAGCTCTCTTCTCATTAAATTCAATAAGAAATGGAGGTACTGAACACCTTTGAAAAGGAGAGTAGCAACTCAATCACTAAGGATTTTGTCTATAGGAATTTATAAAAAATAATCCTCATTATTGTAATACTTGCATCCTTCTTTTGCTAGTGATCACTTAGGCCAATGAAGTAATGCCATTCTTGTTACTCAGTGCTGTTGGGTTTACATTCTACCTCGCAGCATGTGAAAAAATTATTAAAGTACTTCCAGTTTGTATTTTGGCAACAGAATTTCACTGCAATTTAAACTCCAGTATTATAAAGCAAAAGGAAAACATAATTTGAAGACAACATCAAAAATGACCTGAGACTTGTTGACAGAGACAGAGGGAGCTCCTGGTTCCCAGAATTGCGGCGAACATTTACTGTGTTCTTGGGAAGAACAAAAGATCACGGTCCTCGTACCTGAACAAGAGTGAACACACACCTTATGTCCTGTTTCTGTTCAAAATACAACACAAAATGTAATTCAAGTGATATACTAAGAGACAGTAGATTGCTACAGATTAAAAAAAAAAAAAAGTTTTTAGAATGGCTAAAAACCTAGGTAGAATATTTTACATCTTTCTGTTTTTGTACGTTGCGCTGATAAGTTGATCTTATCTAACCTGTAGTAGCTAGGAAAGCTGACTTAAAAACTATTAAAAAGGATTATACATGAAAATACACTAAAATAAAAAGTTGACTTTATCCCTTTATAGTTTTAGAAATACTGCTAATAATCTGACAAGAGACTTTACAGACATCCAACTGCATTTTTAATTATTTTTCAGCTTTTTTTTTTTCTGTTAAGTCAGATGCTGAAGTTCCAGTGAACTTATGGAGATAACTATGCTGTGTATTCACTTACAGCTGCATACTGCAGTTTCCTACCATAATGCCATCCATGATATAAATTTTCTCTGAAAAGAAAAGCGTTTGTCTCTAGGGATTACAGTTCTTTTAACTGTCAAGAAGTTTAAAATGTTTCCTAGATGAAAGCAGATGTTCACTTGCAATTGAGGATGGTTGAATTTTGATGGATTAAAATGTGTATTTTTACCATTTTCTGAAAAGAAAAGAACCAACCCCAGATTGTGGGTATATGTGATTTTGTGTGTGCATGTGTAATTTTGACTACTGTGCTTTCATTGACAAATCACAGGCTAGAAATCAGAAAGTCCATCAGTAGCTTAGTTTTTAAAAAAGCTTTAGAATATTTGAACAAAAAACTTTGAGAATTGAGGCATAGTGGTTTTTTTTGGTGCTGGGTATTTTTTTGTTTGATCGTGTTTTTGTTTGTTTTTGTTTTGTGGATTTCTTTTGGTTTTTGTTTTTTTGTTGGGTTTTTTTTTTGTAAAATATCCACAACATAGAATGATGAACTGGATCACTAGCTGATTTTTTATAATGTGAAAATATGAATATGCAATTCCTCCAATTTACTGCTACTGCGGTGGAAGAAGTGACATAAATACTGTGTTCCTTATAGCAAAGGATGATTTGCCTTCTATGTTCTCTTTCAAAACCTTGGTTTCCTTCCTTTGTAAATTTCCATGTTCTTTTTCATTTTAAAGAGGCTTATTTCTTATTATTCATGATACTTCATGCTTAGATTTTTTTTTTTTTTTATTGGACCAGATCCTGTGCTTAATAGCAAAACTTGTATGCTTTCATGAACTTGAAAATATCACACAAACTTGAACTATCTCAGGTTGTGCTAGCAGATATTTGTTAAACTACTTGGGATATATTTGTGCCAGGATGTTCCAATGTAAATTTTATAAAATATCAAGCTGCTGCCAAATTTACTGGACTATAGTTTTTCTCTCTCTAAAAAGCTCACTATCAAGGGGCACATTGTTCACAGTGTTTCTTGATGCCATAGCTTTGCAAATATACAAAGGTTCTCTTGTTCTTTGTCTTCTTATATATACAATTTTTTGAAGTTTTTTTTTTTTATTTAAGAAGATGTGGGAAAAGTAGTCTTTATCTTTTATTATGTGCAACTGTTTCTGCTTGCATGGTTATATTTTTGTATCTTCAGCAAATATCACCCCTTTCATTCATGCATATTTTGTTGCCTAGCTTACATAAACTTTTCTTGACAGAAATTTTGAAATTCAGTCAACCATTTTAAACTGAAAATCTGTGAACTTAAATCTTAAAATGGTACAAGATTCCTGCTTGATTAATTCTTATCCCAAAAATTCATGTTATGGATGATTCAGGTATTGTGAGGTGAACAATGAACACAAACAAAAAATAATAATATTTAAGACTTCTTAGTCATGACTTTGAAACCATAGTATCAGCATCTTGCCTTCCCAAAATTGCTAGGTTTTTCTGAATTTTTTCTCATTTTCTAATGTTTTTAAAGAATAAAGAACCTTTATTATTTTTCTTATTTTTCTCTACATGTTATCATAAAACTTTTCATAAATCCAACTGCTGTATTACCAGGACACACTCAAAAAATGTAACTACTTGTGCCAAAATCTTGAACTAATTGGATTTGAAATTTCAGGTCAAATCAATAATAAAAATAGGCCATAATTTTTTAATGGAGTGTAATCTAAACATTTTTCACTAGAAGAAAAGTTCTGTTTCTGGAGATTAATAACCATTCCTGTCTTGGGTTCATGTTTATTTCCTTCCGTACAATGTAGCATTTGTTTAGTTGTAAGCTAAATTGTCCTAAGAGGAAGAGAAAATGAGAGCTTGTCTGTCTAGTAAGGACTAAATTTGGTCTCGTAAATGAAGATTCTGTCTTAAGAGATGTCTTGATCTTTTCAATGTTTTAGTATAAATGCTAGTCTCTGCATAAGAGTCTCAGCTGATGTTCTCAGTATTTTTCTCATTCTGCTGTAGTTCATCTCTAACTTGTTATTGTACATGACAAAGATTGCACCTGAGCAGAAAGTGAATAAGCCTTCCCAGTTGTCAAAGTCCAGAAGTGCAAGGATTGCACTATGATGTTGTTATTATGGTCATCCAGGCAGGTGAAGTGAGAGACTGGATATGGGAGTAATGTAATTTGACAGCTCTTTTCATCTTATAAACTTAAGGAAAATGCAGAAGGTCTGGGGTGTAATGGTGGAGCTATTCCAGCTTCACTGAAAGTATTGGGAGAGGGAAAATTCAAGGTGACAGTTTTAAAAATTGTGTCAATTAACTAGTAGACTTGACAGAAAAATCATACGGATGGAAAAATACCTAAAACACTATCATCACAGGAAGAAGTCATTTTGATGTTTCAAGAAGGTACAAATCATCTCAGAACAAAGGATTACACTGTTAATTAAAGAGAATATTTCAAAGCAGAGTTATACAGAAGACCAGACAAAAGTTGGCATTAGGTGACATCACTACTTGAAGTGAAATTTGACTTTCATTACAAAAACTGCTTGAAGAATTCAGACATTTTCAGTCAGAACAAAAGCAGAAGTGGCCCATACTAGAACTTTTAAAAGCAGAATCCAGATTGTGCTGGAATAAATGTCTTCAGGGGAATTATTTCCAAGTTTCTAATTCAGAACAAGGAAGAGGTGTTGATTCAGGATGCCTCTGTATATGATATCAGACAGCAATCACTGTGGTAGGCCTGACCACTAACCGGCTTGAAAAACAAAAGTCCACGAGGACCAAAAAAGAGTCCTAAGAAAAATTTTATCACCAGTTTTGGAAAAATACATTGAATTAGTGGAAGACACTATTTTCTACCATACATTGCCATTATGATTTGGATAAGAGAATTTCCTTTTTCTTCAGTCACTTATGCAACTTCTGTGACACTGTAAAAAGTGGATAAGACTGCTTGCCTGTTATGAATACTGGCAGGAAAATCTACAGGAAGGTCTGTAAAGTCTCTTTGAGTGCTAAAGTAATGCCACCTATATTAAAGCAAGGATGGATGGATGGAGGGATTAATGAACAGATAAACAATTACGTAGATGGGTAAATGTATTACACAGAAATTGAAAATAACTCAATAGCCAACAGTGTGTACTTGTAGGTGTTGTATGGATGCTTGTAAAGCAAAGTGAGATGATAATTAAAAATTACTGAAACAATGATAGAAGAGCTCAGGATTGGTGAAGGACGGTAATCTACGAAAGCCACTCACTAAGAGCACTTCTTGATTATTGATTGTTGTTTGCAATGGGTAACAGAGAAGTAACATTTTGGGATTCTAAGAGTACTTCAGCATGTCACTTGGTGAGTCTTTTTCTTCAAAGAATTTTATCAGGGTTAGCTAATACTTCCAGCACCCTCAAACCAGGAAGTGGATGATGTGAATTTAAATTTGTTCAGGCAGGAAAGAATGACTTTCTAAGCTGTAGGCTACTTAAATAGTAGTTATCAAGAGTGGCATGACCCTTGTTTTGTTTCTTTGGGGTTTTGTTTGTTTGTTTATCTCTACAAGAAGTAAAGAAATAAAGGAACAGACATAGGCCCCTCATACCTTTAATTGTCCTCACTAGTCTTGAGCCAGAGAGATGAAACAGATTGTAAGGTTGAATTTCATAGTTAGGGGGGACTATATCCTGGAGAGTAGTAGGATTTAAGATTCAATTTCCTTCAGAAAGTTTCTTTCTTGATTGCTTCTAAGGAATTACTCCATTTTTTGTAGTTCCCCTCTGAGACCCCTCTGCTACGTCTTCTCACCTGTGGCTTGTAGAGGCTACAGAGGCAACGCTGAAGTTCAGCTGCATGACTCCCAGCACAGAGGGCCGAAAATTACTTTTCTGTATGCAACTCCAGACCACTGTACTGGACTCTGGACTAGGTTAGTGGTCTAGGTGGTTAACTTGGTTGCCTCCTTATCTCTTATCCTAGAATATAAGTGGACCAAGTAGTTTTGTGTTCTGCATTCACACAATTTATATGTTTTGGTTGTCCTACATAATGTTATACTAACACTGATCCTTGTAGTACAGTTGCTGCCTCTAGAAACACAGCTACTATTATTACTCCTAGTACTAAATACGACAGAGCTGAGAATCTAGTCATAAACAAGTATCCCTTTCCTCAGTAGGCTAGCTCCAACTCTGTCAAAAGAAATTCACAATTTAGAGTAACAGGAAAGGGAACAGAACATGTGTATTTCAAAGAAAAGATACAGTTACAATACAGTAACAAAGAGTTCAATATAACCACAGTAACTTTACATTACCTATTACATACCTACAAGTATATTTGTGCTCTTGAGTCTTTTTACACTGTGGCAGCAATAACCATAGAATCATAAATTCATTAAGGTTGAAAAGATCTCTAAGATAATTGAGTCTAAATGCCCATTAAACCAGCACTGCTGTGTTCACCATTAACCATGTTCCAGAGTGCCACATCTACACATCTTTTAAATACCACCAGCTATTTACAGGTATTTTGAGGTATTTACAGGTATGGTGATTCAACCACTTCCCTGAGCAACCTGTTCCATTGTTTGACCCCCTTTTCAGTGAAGACATCCTTCTGATATGTAATCCAAACCTCTACTGGCAAAACTTGAGGCTGTGTCCTTTTGTCCTGTTTCTTGCTACATGGGAGAAGAGAGCAATCCCTTACCTGGCTACAGCCTCCTTTCTGGCAGTTTCAGAGTGCAATAAGTTCTCCCTCAGACTCATTTTATAGCATCTAAACATCCCCAGTTCCATCACCTGCAACTCATAAGGCTTGTGGTCTGGTCCCCTCATCAGCCATGCTGCCCTGCTCTGGGCTGTGCATGACATTGTCATGTTCTGTCATTACTGGATTGCTCAACAATGTACCAGTCCACATCTGTTCTGAAGTAAGGGTCTTCTATACTATTTAGACCAACTTGTGCTGATGTAAAATAGAAATTTGTTGTGACAATTACATGGTTGGAATGCTGGTCTTTGAATCATCACAGCTCAGTCAGGTCCCAATGACCCTGAGTACATCCAAGAGGGCACAATGTGAATATATGGACTTAAAGCACAGCACTGCAGCCATCTCCTGTTCTCTGACACCATTTCCTCTTGGTAATCTGGAAGAGAAGCTACAGTGCTCTGTCATGAGAAAGCCATGCCAGGATCCCTGCTGGAAGGCTTGTTTTCTAGCCACAGCTACAGACAGATCCCTGCTCTCTCTCTTGGTGTGGTACTTCCATGTGTTTTGGAAGCTGGATTAAGTGAACATAATTTCCAATACAGTTCAAATTAACTAAAAGGCCTGTGAAAATACTTTACTTTATTTAGGTAATTAGATGTTTTACAAACAGTATTTAAATAGGCTTAGATTAAGACATTAAGATGCTTTACTTGATATGTCAACATAAAAAAAAACCATTGACTTTCACCAGAGGAAAACTAAATGAAGTTTTTCATCACTTTGTCACAGGTCAAGGGCTTTAGAATTTAAGAAAAAACAGATTGTTCTAAACTCTTTCACCTTAAAATCTTCAGAGACCTCAAATTACGGTACATACAGAACACTTTATTAGGAGCTCTGAGTGCTCCTCTGTCGTTGGCAACTCTCTGTTGCTCTTCTTGAGGAAGAGATAACTGTCTAAAAGTATTCTAGTTTGTCCAAGAGTAGGGTACTTCACATTCCCATTAAAGACTCTTAACGAAGTGGAGAATTGAAACATTCTATTAACACTTTACAAATCAGATTAAGGAACTAAGTCCTGCTTCTGCAGTCCCCTCCTTGTCATGGGAGTGCTTTGCATTGATTCAGAAATTACTCAAAAATGAACACTTTAATCTTCTTTCCATCAGTTTACCAAATAGTTATACATCAGTCAGAATCTGTAAGGGAAAAGTAAACCAAATCACAACCAGTGTCCTGTTTTACTGGCATGCAGAAAGTAACATTGGTGTACAAAACCATGGAAGGGGTAAAAGAAGAATTATCAAGTACCATTAAATCTGTTTGCATCTTATATTGTAATGACTGAAATGAAAAAGAATAAGTATATGATTACAATTTAAAGACATTTTTCAGAATGCTAAGACATTTGTGAAATGGGTAAAGGATGAGTGAGGATTGCTTAATGTGTATGCCCTTTAGAATATAAATATATCTCTCTGTATAAACACATATAGAAGTAAAGAAACCTGTAGAAGTGAATAAAAATTGCCTGAAAACATATGTTATATAGCAATAAGAAATTGTTAGGTATCACGTACATGTAAAAGTAGTACATTTTAAATAGGCAGAACACAATTATTTGCTTTGGAGTTCAGCCAGCAAACAGGAGTTAGATCCTTTGCTTTAAACCTAAATGAACATGTCTAGGGATGGCTGTGTGATAAAAGAAAAAAAAAAGCAAAAGAAAAACCAACAAAAAAAAAAAAATTAAAAAAACCCCAAAACCAAAAAACAACAACAACAAAAACAAACAAAAACCCACAAAAAAACCAAACCAAAACAAAACAACAAAACAAAACAAAAAATCAACTATGCTGCAGGCTCAGTGGAAAGGCATATCACTTCCAGTAACCATAGATCAGGCAGATGGGTCACGTTGTACCATCTCTCTGAGCTCTGTCTAGGTTTATTTTTAACTTCTTGCCAGCATTCTGCAGCGCTGGGCGCAGAAAAAGGAAAATAAAAACCCCACCTGACTATTAGTACAGAGCATTTTTCCTGGTGGATATTTTGTAACTATGTTTGGTGACAAGGGATAGCCTCTAATCCAGGGCTTCGGTAGGGTGGACAGCCTTAAGAGTAAAAAATTATTGCGAAATTTCACACTCAGCATTATGTTATTTCCAGGTTTTGATTCTGTGTCTTAAGAGATTGGGAAAAGATAGAGGGAAAAAATTGTATTGTAAAATGACAAGAATTAATTTGTCATTGTAAAGAAAATTCTTTTTCTTGCTTATGTGTTTCTACTGCACTTCCTTATCTTGCAAAATGATATTTTCTTTTGCTTTTCAAATACATTTGGCTTGCATTTCAGATTTCACTGTGACACGGAAGGAAACAACACCCAGCATGCAATTGAAGGTCACATCTTGACCTTCACATCACCCATCCTTGGCAGTAATGTGTCATGATCCTTTCCCACCCTGACATCTTCTCTAACCTCAAAAGATGAAAGTCATCAGGCTTCTAAGAATTGATCCACCTTCTCAGACAATGTTGTAAGTACTAGTATTTTCCATTTCCATGCTTACCACCATTTCCACAGAACTGCATGAAAATTGTGTCATTCTGATAAGAAGTCGTACTGGTTTGCTCTCTGTGGTCCCCTTGGCATGTGATGTATACCTCCAACTTTGGAGAGCTGACTTAGTATTAACAAGGTACTGTGCAATGTCTCCTGTGCACAATTGTCTTATATCCCTGACATTATAGTTACAATGCCATTTGCCACGAGGCACTAGAAATGAAGCTATGTCTTACATACTTCCCGTAGCTCTCCTTTCTTAATACACCTAGAGAGTATCTTTTTAAATACTCAGCCTCTGCTAATTTCTGCTCATTTTGGCATTTCAGAATCATGAGTTCTGCTCCCTGAAAAGAAGTTCTGAGCTTTAGAAAAACCCATGGCAAAGTTCAATTTTTCAGAATAATATTCCTCTTACCATTCTGCCTTCTTCAGGCCTGATCTCTGACTCAGAACTAGACCTTAAAACTCCTGGTCAATGGATAAATGGAAAATATTGGTCAGCAGGAATAAGGGTAGTTTCCAGTGGCAGAGCATGGGCACATGACATGTCTTGAAAAAAATGAGTCAGACTTTCCTGTCAGACAAGCTCCCAAGGCTCACCTCTTCCTTTCATATATTCATGCTTTATGACATGCTTCTGTCCTGGAAGCTCCACATAGTTGATAACTATGACAGGAGTTGCTTCCACCCGAGATATGCACAGAAAAGCTATTTTCTAATAAATATTGCTTCATCCTGCCATGAGCTCCTATTGCAATGAATATTGCACAGCACCAACCTTAGTGAACAAAGACACTGAAAACAAATTAAAGCTGACTATTTATGGATGTGAGCAATTCCCTTTCCTCCATGTGCAGTTGCTACTTAATATCTGCTCACTGGCTCTCAACTGCGGTAAGAAATATCAAATCAAAACCATTTTTCTAGGTATGCCTACACCCACAAGACCTTTTTGCTAGACATCATTTACTAGCCAACTCAGGCAGAACAGTGTTTGACTACCTTTGAGAAACCACTTTGGCTCTGAGCAGGATATCATTTGTACAGCTCTCAGATAGTTATCTCATTTTTAGAGGAGATGAAATAGTTACATGCAAAACAGTGTGCTGCTTTATTTACATTACGGCCCACTAGAACTTTGCTTTGCCTTCAACAAAAAAAAGTGGAATATTACCTGTACATCCAGAGCAACATTTTATTTACAAAAAGTTACAAAGTTTTCCTGCTTCTTGAAAAAGGAAAAGGGAAAGGGAGAGGAAAAGAAAATGAGGAGAAGAAAATGAGTAATAAAAGTGGTTTCCTCAATGGAACCCTTGGCTCTTGACACTGCCTTAGTCCTGCCTTGTAGTAAATAGGGGAACAAGAAATAGATTTAGACTTTTCCAAGTTTTGGTGTTTCATTGATAACCTGACTGAGACAGCTATTGCTGGTCTAAGGAATATATAGACTGTTGTAAAATTTTTGTCCAGATTCCTCCCCTGGTCCATGGGGTTTGGATCAGGCCTTCAAAAGCACATATGTAAAAGCCATTGTTGTTTTGGCATCTTATATTGTTTTCCTACTTAATGCCGAATTTTCAGAAATAAAGGATTAGAGATTAGGAACAAAGCTCAGGAAAAATGGATTGTACAGATGACAGGGATTGCAAATCATGTCAGTGTGTGCCAGAAAGCTCCTTACAGCTCTCACATAAGCTACAGAGATGCAGCCTGAATCTCCAGGAAGCAGACATTCCCTGCCACAATTTTAAAAAGAGGCACTTACCAAGCCTATGTATTGTTCAGGCACCACAAATACTTCTATTTTTTTCTTGATTTCTAGAAAGATATTTTGCTCATGTTATATTAGAATGACAATGACATCTAAGTCAAGGCTAAACCCACAGCAGAGTGATGAGCATCCTGTCTGAATGGGGCGTACAAGCATAGCCACAGCACAAAGCACCATTTTATATTTGTATGTCCCCTGGATGTTTGCTGTAATCCTCCAGCAATGCTATATACAACATTTAAAAAAAAAAAAC
>VWYO01027892.1:213053-230497 GCA_013400275.1 Rhadina sibilatrix
AAATAAAAAAAAAAAAAAAAAAAAAAAAGTAAGAAAAAAACTTGTAGATTGGAAAGTCCAATTAAAAAAAAAAATAAAAAAAAAAAAAAAAAGAAAAGAAAAGAAAAAAGAAAAGAAAAGAAAAGAAAAAGATTAAACATTTGTATCTGTTGTACATTTTCTACATGTAGACACAAGTAAGCAGGCACTGGACATTGAATAAATGGTTTGATATTTAATCAGAATGAAGCTATTTAGATATTTGTTTGGTCTGTCTCTGGATTTTTCATTAAAAATATGTGGTTAACAGCAGCCAACCTGATTTGCATGTGTGTGTGTGTGTCTGATTTGTTCACTGCTATGCCTCCTGTGTCCTACATCTTAATCACATCCAGGCACCCGCCCCATTACATTACCAGAAGGGAAGTGATGGACATCCCTTGACTCTCTTCATGACCCTCTGATAATCCTGTTTCACACACAGGCTCCCTGCTGTATGAAACACAAAAGCTGCCACTGTAGTTCTTTACTTCCAGTCGATATTCTGACAGACTTGATCTAGCAAATTAGTATGCCGTGGTAGGGGCACGACAAAAGACCCTTTTGACACACTCTGAATCGATACAAAGGCCAACAGAGAGCCATTTCACTGTAGTTCTGTTATTTTTCCCCTTTTGATGACCCTTCTTCTTCTTCTTTTTTTTTTAGCTTGTATGACCTTGTCAAATTTAAAAACATAATGTTAGGAAAGTCATCCTTGGACAGGAGAGGAAAAATCTAAACATGCAGAAATGCAAGAATACCAATGTAAAATTACAATACAGCTGGATTGGAGGAATAGAGATTTTCTTGTGTGAATTTGTCCTTCAAACTGCTGAAATCCCTACAGGAGTCCGACATCAGAGTGTAGAATTAAACACTGCTCTAGCCATGAATGCTGTGTTACATTTGTTTATTCTTTCTTTTTAAAAAAGATGAAATTGTTCAGCATATTAAAAATGTATGTCTTAGTTCTATTTCTTGGTATGAAGAATCTTGCAACAGCATCCAAGTATTTTACAAAATTGTAGTCACATTTACTTAATTTCTAAGGGCTTATGCTGTGAAATGTAAATTAATTTATGCTGATAGTTATCATACTATACAAAGACAAATACATTTCTGTATGTGGCATTGTTATAAAAAAAATTATAAAGAGTGGCTTAATATGTACCTGAAAGTTTATCTTCAGGAATTATAATTGTTCAAATTATTATGTATTCATAAAGAAACTACAGGCTTAATTGAACTGCATTTATAAACAATATTTCTGTATATATTTCTCTACCTCTGCAAGAATTATTCATTTCAGAGTCACTGTAATTTTAGATTTACACCTTTTAAGTTTACACCTTTACCAATATAATTTCTTTTATTCTGGCAAAATCTGTGTAAGAACTCTGCATTTCAGTCTTCAGGAAACATATGTGAATGAGGATGACAACTATTTGTCTCATAATTGATACTTATGTGTTACTATATCCAGGTATATGTAGACACTATAGCTCTCCCTTATCATAAAGTTGTAATTATGTCATAATAAGGCCTAATTCTTGTAATTTATGTGCTTGTTCATGTTCCAAATGTATGATGTCTCCTCTTTAATGAAAAATAAACACTCAAATAATCCATATTTTCTTTCTCATATTTACAAACCTGAAAACACCTACTCAAACTCACTTTCTAAACCTAATCTTTGAATTTTAAGTTTTCAAGCTGAAAGCAAATTTAAGTCAATAAAATCTGAGACATTCCCAGCTTCAGAAAGCACTTTACTGTAACTCACAACGAAGCATTTTCCAAAAATACAGGTGCACAAATTACCTGTGGTGTTTGCTGTACAGTATGTACATTTGACCTCTGCCGCACTCCAGCATTTTTCAACACATAAACCTTGTTCTCTCAAATAGAACTACTATATAAACACAAGGGATAAAGCACATTGTGTAAGAAATTCAGGCCACTTCAGACAACTCAGCTTGATAACAGAGGCAAAATTACACTAGCTGTTCCAACTCCTCTGGCAGTTTTATCTAGCCCAAGATTACCAGACTCAACCCCTTCTGCAAAGCCCACAAAGCACAGGGTGACACACTGGGTGAGACACCAGTGGCCCATAAAAAACTTTTACCTTTTATACCAACTGTGATCCACACTGAGAGAACACCGGGAAACATGTCACATTTCACTGAGACAGAAAACTCTGTCCCAAGATAAATAAAATACAATTTTTTTATGAAGCAAGAGCTGCCCTTAATCTTACCATAGTGTGTATATGCAGATGATCTTTACGAAACCTACGTTTGCAAAGCAGTAAGTTGCATTACTACTCCAAGATGTTAAGACAGAAAACTGTTACTATGTACAGCCCTTCTCTGACATCTATTGATGTTCTTCCTTCTAGGAAAAAAAGCCTACACTGTATGGCAATAATTTTAAAAGAGTTTAGTCTAACAGGCTGCAACATAACTTCATATCAGGAGCAGAAGTGGATGCATCTTGCCAATGGGAGCCTCTTTTATGTATTTAGGGGGTTTGATCTTTTCCCCCATTTGACAGTCAACTAAAGCATACAATCCTTTAGTTTGGTATATAAAATGCTACATTACTAGTATGTGTCTTAAATAAAACCTCTGATGGAAAAAATTAATAATTACTTTTAATAATGGTTTGCAGATGTGACTGCAGCTCACCCTGAGACTCACAACATGACAGGTTCTGTACTGGAGGCTGCAAGGATCTGGAATGAGGGAAGGAAAACAGCAAAAGGAGGAGTGTTTTTCCCTGGCATCAGTTCTTTCTAGCCACACACTCTAGTGCACACTTCATTGCATAAAGCTGATAAGAGACTGGCTATCCCCTCTCCTTCGCTGTCTGGTTAACCCTCTTCCTCAAAATTTGCCTCCGGTGGGGTATGCTTTCAGGGGAATTGGTACTATCCTGATTTCTAGATTTGTTGTTCCAAATTCTTCTATTAGAAATTAATATTTCTCACTGTAACTGGTGTTAACCTGCACTGCTAGTGTCCTAAAACTATATGGCCACCAGGACATTGCCTGATATTTGTCCTATGCTTGTCCATCCTCCTGAGCTCACCCTGCTCCAGAACACTAAAGCCTGGACATTTTTTTTTAAGCTATGAATTTATACCAGTAAAAAACCCCTTTAGCTCTGTCTTTGGCAAATTATATCATTCCAAACTCTGCCTCCTCCTTCAGACAGTGTCATGTGTTCTGCCTGTGAGATGGGACTAAATACCCAGTCATCCAGAAGCCAGAAATCCCTGTACTTCCATTTGGTTCTTTCTTTCTGAGATGCAGAGGTGTGAGCTCTTCCTAGCAAATCAAGTCAACTGAGTGCAAATGGAGCACCAGTCCTGCATTTTCCAATAAACTTTTAGGAGAAAAAGAAAGCAATAATTCAAAGATACAACATTAGGCTCTGGAGGAAGAGGCAACGTCTTTACTAAGACTAAATATGATTGTTTTAAAGATTATGTTTAGAGTTTCTGTTTGTGGTAAATATTTTCTATGTGATGTGTGCAAATTGATTCATGCCTATTCCTCCTTTTTCAAAAATGTTTGGAATTCTTCATAAAAGCATAAAATACTGTAGCTAGATGTGTTCAACAAAGAAGGTTACTGCAACACTATTAGGATTACAGCAACATTTAAAAATGTGCAGAAACTTTTCCTGAAACTAATACCAGCTAATGTGGAATATCACATCAAAGGTTCACTCCTCCTGTTCACCAGGCTAGAAAGATAACATCCTTACTGTCTTCTAGGAAAGTTGTGTGGCCATTGTTTCTTTATCAGGGAATTGTTGGCCTTGTTGCCAAAGGCCATAAAAGAGACCTTTGCAGCACATTGCTAGCACAGGTACTGCTGGGTTCCTGTGCCTGTGAGTATTCTTGGGCACTGTTTAATGGCATAGATATCAACTTCTGCTCCTATAACTCAACTGATCCTAGTCTTTTCAACTTCAGATAATACTTCCCGGGTGGCTCACAGTGTCTATTCTTCCATACTTCAGAATAAAAAAGAGGAAATCTGCCTGGTTAAAAATGCATCCGTAGGTTTTACTGTGATTTAATGGGAGTCTCACTTCTCAGCAGCTCCACTCACTTCAGGACAGTCAGTTTTAATTTGTGTTCGCTTGAAATCAGAATCAGCCCACTAAGCATTGACTGAACCTATCACATGAACATAAATTTTTAACTTCTGCCAAGCAAACGAAGACATTATTTTGGAGTTTTTCTTCTCTTAGAATAGTTGCTGACCTCAGGGAGTGCTTCATCAAGGTAAAGGTAGAAGGATTCAATGCAGGAAAAGTGAAATATTTTATTTCATATACTGGATAAAGGCAATATGGCGTTCCACTCACCTATATATGTATTTTCAAATTGGTGTTAGCTCTTTGTGCTTACTGCTTGCCTCATCTACTTTATATTACGACAACTGCCTATCTGTATGTTTGTACTGCACTCCTATTTACCTCTTCTAAGTACATCACTGTTTCACCTTCAGCATCATGCCTGCAAAAGGGGAAGAGAAATCACTCCATCTTAAATCTCTCACTTCTTGCAAGAATTTTTCCTACAGCTTCAGTAAATGAATCATGATGATTGATTTATTCTAATCCAAGTATCTCAAGCAAGTGACACAGTGTGTAGCTAGCTAAATGTTGGCCTCTACTAATAGCAACATGTAAACATAATCCAGTATTTAAAAAACAAACACTCAAGAAGTGGTGACTTGCTGTACCTCCAGAACCAGCTCCTCAGCTGGCATGAATCCACATGGTGGAAGCACTAAACTCTGGTGCATTATATGTCTGTCTACGAGGATGGCAAAATTCAATTTTCTAATTGACAGTAGACCCAGTGTGCTTCACTAGAGCATGCAGATGAAAGCCTCAGGCTGGACAGATGAAAGCAGGAAGATGTACGGTCAAAGCATCTTAAAAAAGATAGTGTTTAGTCCCTTCTGCCAATCACTGGGTGCGAGATTTAGGTGGAATGAAAGGATGGAATAGACTGACACGTAGTACGGAAAGGAGAGGAAACAGTGATGATTTCCTTAGTTTACTCAAGGACTCTTGGCTGTTTTTTCATCACTTATGCTTCAGTTGCATCCTTGTCATTACCTGATTGTATCAGACCAGTTTGGATATTGGTTGCAAAAATACATTTCTGACATTATTGGTCTACCTTATAATAAAATGAGAAAATCTCTGCCATTTTAGATAAATGGTTGAGTCCCAGCAAGAAATGTACTGCAATTTTTTCCAGCCCTGAATAAACCCCATACCATTTGGCTGGCTGAATTTGCACTGGTTAGTACTGCACCTTTTACAAGCATCCTGTCAGAATCCTCTCACAACTGAATGGTCACGGGTGATATCATTTGAAGGGGGCATCAACAGATATCTTTCTGTGAACAAAGTTTGGGAAGAAAATTGCAAAACTGAAGATGAATGTAAAGAAAGGAGGAAAATTTCAGTTTAACTTGTCCAATTTAATATTATTTAAAGGATGAAATTAAAAAAATATCCTTCACTGTTCACAAAATCTTCCTCTCAATTTCTGGCAAATCCTGTCTGCACCCTCATCTCCCTTAAACAAAGTGAAAACAAATATGCAACAGGCTTCATGATATCTTATGACTATAAGAGAGAAAGAAATCAAAGATTTATTTTCATGCCCTCAAAAGAGGAGAGAAAATAAATAAATAAATAACCTTGAGACAGGTCTCAGGAAAAATAAACAAATCAACATTTCTTGCAGTTTACCTTTGAAACCTCAGGCTGCCTTTTGTACTGAATTGTTCTTATATTCTCTTACTAATCTCCTCACATATTGCAGATTTCACAAGTGACTTGTGATGCTGAATTGCTATAGCTATTTGTACATTTCCCATGTTATTCATTGTTTGCCCAATGCTTTACCCAAATTGGAGAGAATGCACTTTTAAAGTAGCTGTCAAAGTGTGACTCATCTGGAAAGTCAGTAATTACTTTTCATAAGGTAATACGCCCGAACACACAGAACTCATAAGAATTGCACAAGGTATTGGGACACATGAACACAGATTTCTACCTACCACTTTTCACAGTTCAAATAATCATAAAAAACCCTTTAAAATGTAGAGCCAAATGCATAAATTCAGCGCTTAAGTGCAAAAGGAAAAATATACTTTTCAGAAAAAATATATATATTTTCAAAAGTGCTTTCAAGGAAACATTGAAGGAAAAAACATGACACTTTTAAGAATATTTTGAAGACTGTAACATTAAAATAGTTTCCTAAACCTTTCCTTCAGTTTTAAACTAAAACTGAACTGTATTAGAAAAATATCTCTTTGTTTCTGTTATTAAGAAAAAATAGCAGAACAATTTGGACAGAGATAATATCAAGAACAGAGAATTAATAGCTTTAGTCCTTATCTTTCATCTAAAGCATTCACAGTTTCCATTTATAGCACCTTTTTAGCTCTACAGTTCACCCGTAGACCATAAAGCACTAGAGCATCTATCACTGGGGAGCTACACAACCTTGTTTCCAAAAGGAAATAACAAATATATGAGTTTTTTCTTCTCCTCTGTGCCCTTAAACACAACTTTAGGATAGGGGTGGTAACCCATTCCGATAATCGGTTTTACAAATAAATAGCAAATAAAATACTTGTGTTTACTATCAAAGAAAAATGAAGTTATTCATTAATAACTTGACCCAAAACCCAAGCAAATTGCATTTTGCTTCAGTGGACTGGCAATGGCAAAGTGGACCTGTTGGGTTACGCTTTTGTTTTGACACATAATACGCATCACAGGGGGAAGCGTTAATGGGTATTTAAGGGGACATGACAACCCCATTAACTTTCCTGATAAATCTGCCCTGGAGTAAATGACTGTCCTTGCCATGGAGATTTCATTGCTGAGCACAACAGCAGAAGAGAAGGAAAAGGAAAGTTGTGAACAGGGACAGTATCAGTGAAGGGTATGATAAATCAGGGATTCTGATTGTAAGATTCAGGAAGCCCACTGGAAATTAGCAGCTTTTAATTCTTTACCTTTTAAACTGAACAGATTTTGGCAGTAAAAAGGTGCAAACTTCTCATCAGACATGTGAGCATGATCTTCCTCTTTGAAATTCTTCTAATACCGAATCTCTTTTTTTGATAATATTCTTAAGCATGCAACACTGAAAACTTGTAGAATACAACAAATGACCAAATACTTTCTAAACATATAATTTTCTTTCATTCACCTCCACCATGTTAAGTATCTTTAAATGTCATTGTATTTGTTTGTATAATTATACAGATTTTACTTCCCAGAAGATGATCTTCCATGCCTATGGGCAGTGTGTCTGTTCATATATCTACACATATGCTTCTGATCCTTAAATCTCTGCCTATCACTTGCCTATATTGCTTCTTTTCTTCTTCCTCTCTGTCCTTGAGCAATCAGGTCAATAGCTACAGCCAAACTTGGCAGCTGTTAGAGCAAGATGTCAAATGTTGAAATATATATTCTTCCTGCTATGGCATCATGGCCTGTGGCTAGTCCTTTGTGTGGATTCACTGCCAGCAATGTGGCTGCGTTCAGT
Source organism: Rhadina sibilatrix (assembly GCA_013400275.1). Classification (NCBI taxonomy): domain Eukaryota; kingdom Metazoa; phylum Chordata; class Aves; order Passeriformes; family Phylloscopidae; genus Rhadina; species Rhadina sibilatrix. Next base: position 220,684 of record VWYO01027892.1, read on the forward strand.
GCTGACTGCTTGCGGGTGTAGAACTGCCTGTGGGGTTATATCAAAGTCATACTGTTATGTAGCTGACTGTGTGACTTTCACTCCTTAGATGGCATCATTTTCTGGCACTGATTTAGCTGCATGATATTTTCTTGCATCCATTTCTATGCTGTGTGCCAAAGCATCTCACAACCCCCATCAACTTATCTCTTTTAATTAGTCTTGCATTATTATATTCCCTTCTACTAGAGAAAATGTTATAAAACCTGGAATGATACAAATAAAATTAGGACAATAAAGAAGCTAATTTTTGAAAGCTTGCTATAAGAAAATGACCATGTATACTTCTGAGTTTTGGCCACTGTCTTCAGGCAGATCCCCATTCCTTTTACTCAAGTATTTTTGACTTAAATGTACAATTAAGCAGCCAATATTGCTTGCTTTAGTCATGCAAAAATTATTTATCCATCCAGATTTCTGAACTAAGGTGCAAAAAGTCTAATCCTCATTTGTTAAACTTCTAGGAGCAAAACTATACTTGAAGTGCCATAAATACCTCCAGAGGCATATTAATCATTATTGGCAATAACCTTCACAAGGCATTGAAATTTTAGCTAAAATCTACTTCATTTTTTCACAGAACCTTAAAAATTATCACATTAGTTTTCCTCAAAATATTTCAGCAAAGAGGTAAATACTAACAGTGCAAGAGCTTGTCCGAATTGTGTTCAGAATTTTTTTTCCTTTGGAAATGTCTTTGTTCCTGGGATGTATTTGCTGTCTGAAAACACCAAAGAGCTCGGTCAGAGATTCAGAAGAAGAGCAGTCACATGGTGCAGACTGCTGTAGCTGGGGCACTTGAAGTACACTAGAGATAGAAGGTGACACTTCTAAAGTAGGAAAAAAAAAAAAAAAAAAAAAACAAAAAAACTTATAACATTGNTAGCATGTCCAAAGATTTTTTTTCATTGGTGCAATGCTTGTGAGATATGCATGAACATAAGTACAGTAATCTTGTGTGGATGCTCAAAAATAATTTTTACAAACTTACAGTTATCCTTATGTTCTGATGTCAGAACATAAAACAAACATTCAAACACTCTGATGTTTATTGCTTATCATGACAAAGGTTTAAAGGGATAAAATGAAACAATTATTTTCCTCTTTAAGGAACATTTCGAAAAAATCTATTTTAGGATCTATAACAATAGCACATACAGCTAATGCCATAGACCATACACAGACAGAACATGACATGCAGATGAGGTCTAGATTCAGCATTATAAACCACTCTATTGGTCCCAGTGCTGAAGTTTCTTTTCAGAAAAATACATCTTGATGGAAGTAAATATTTGAGAGGAATGCATAAGCGAAATAATGGTCTGAAAGATAAAGAATGGAGAGATGTGAGTTATTGAGATGGTTATCATACTTCAGTCCAGTCCTCTTGTAAAAATTTCTTTCTTAAAAATTATTTTCTTGGGAAAAAAATAATGTCTGCATGCCAAATAGTTCTCAGTCATGAGACTGTAGGTCACCTCAGGGAGATTTGTTATAATATAGCAATTGAGGAAATTAATACAGATTATCAATCCAAACACTGGTGTGCAACTTTTAGATAGAATTTCTGTAGGCAACCCTTTTCTTCAAAATCGGTTTTGAAACTACAGCTCTGAAAATGAAATCTCACTGGAGATTTCAGATACCTATTCACTCCTTGTTCTCTTTGGGAAAGAAGTTTTCAAAAACTTAATGGGGAAAGTACAGCTGGCAGCACTCTTCCTTCCCACTGAACAGGTGTTTGTCTTCTGGATACACCAGGCAGATAGAGAGGTTTAGCCTTGCACCCTCTTGCCTCTTACTATGTCCATATCTCTTAAAGGCCTAAACTACAAGGGAAAAAAGAAGACTCCATGAAATACTGAATTTGGAAAACCTCATTTGTGTGCACAGACTTTACCAGGAAATATAATCAGAAAGATAAATCAGCAAAAAAGAAAGACCATTGCTTGCTCTTACTATGGTAAAATTCATAGTTCATTATGTAGAGCATGATATTTATTATTCAGACATTTTTATTTATTTCAATAATTTTAACCAATGAGAAGCTTTGATTCAGAAAGTTGCATTATATTCTACTCCACTCTAAAAAGTCATGTATTCTGGGAATCCTGGTGTATGTACTCCACAATGCATCACAAATCTAGTGTATGTATTTTTTTTATTAATTAGTTATAAATATATTTGGTTCTGCTCTGAATTATCATCTTTTCCCCTATGGGCAATTTCACTCAGTCAAAAATTTGGCCCATTTGTTCTTCTAGAAGTCTGTGTGTATCTGTATGTTGAACCTGCTTTACACACCATGATAGGGGAAACAGAGAAAAACTGATGTCCAACAAATTCACTAATAACCTATTAATTTAACATCTACATGAACTTTAAAACTGCTGAAATCAACTAATTTCCAAATAAAATGCAAGATATGCCAGAGAAGTATTTTATTCTCTTTTAGAAGCAAAAAATAGCATGGGCATTTTTATATTTCATCTCTGACCTAGATTTAAACTCTTATCTCCAGAGATGAAAGATCTCTACATTAATCTACTGTTGCTTGAACATGTGGCTTTACATATATCAAGAGGGGGGCAGCTCATGAAGTTGAACTTCAGCTGCTTATCTTTTGTTCTTCACTAGAGCAGGGCAGTGAAATGATCCCTCTCCTTCCTCGTCCCCTCCCCCAAAACAGGAAAAGAAAAGAAAGAAGCTTTAATCCTCTCTGGTACAAATTTCCCTAATATTCAATAATCACTCCCTGTCTCCTTCCCTGTGGGAGATGTCTGGTAGCATCTGTGCCAGCATATGTTAGACATCTCTGAGTGGGTCACTACCTCATTTTGTCACCGACTCCTCTATCACCTAGAGAGACAGCAACATCCCTCCACAACACAGTACTCCACAAGACACAGCACTGTCATGTCTCTCTCAATAAACTTGGTTCAGTACACTTTAGCCCATTCTCTGTACACTTTAACCCACTAACTGTGGTTAACCCACTCTTAACTGAATCCTTTTCATAGTGGTATTAATGTGAGTGAAAGGAGTATTATCATGTGTATTACTTTAAAATGAGCCCTCCAATGCTAATTTCAGACCTGTACCTGAGAGGACAGGAAAGAAAAAAATAGGTCCTTATAGGTCACTTAATATGCTTTAAATGCTTTGAATAATACATATGTAATTTGCAAATAGGTGATATTTCAAATCTCACTTGTGATTCATTTCTATGGCAATAGATTTTATTAATGGCTGTCATAACGTCTGCTTTTTCTTTCCTTAATTCAACAAAATTAGACTGAAACATCTGGCTGCATTAGCTCTCAGAAGTTGTCTGTGAGTTGCTTTTCTTTTTCAGTTTGTAGTGCAATGATGTATTGTAGGACTGTTTTCAGCAGAGGTGCCATTTCTGAAGTGTGCATGGAGGTTTTTCCAAGCTAATGACTCTTACATCTGCTCTTCATTTCAGTCCTGCCTCTATTTTTTTCTGTAATCATGGCTGATCCTCAGAAAGTTTCCAAGATAATTTTCTGGAATCTAATCTAAAAATAATATATAAACCCATTTTTAAAGCCTCAAAATAGTCAACCTGTTAATAGGATTCATTTCTCATTATTTCTGATATTTAACTGTGGCAGGATAGGAAAACCTAAACTGTGTTGTCTGATAATATGGTATAACAGAATGGGTTTTCTTTCATTGATTTCCTTTTCAAAGCCTGAAAAACTACTAAGTGAAGAGCCTGTTAAACTTTTATGAAAGTCAGTTTAATTTTCTGTGTACTTAAATCATAAGTAAAACAAAACTAAATAACTTTAAAAGTGTTATCCTTCAGCTTTAGATCCTGATTCAAAGTGATGCAAATCAAATAGGTGTATCTATCATAATGCATAATGTATAATAAAAGTATGATCCTCTACTATTTAAGTAGCACTAAGCTAATTTAAAATTTTACTTTTCACACTGAGAAAAAATTCACAGTCGGAATTTTTGACGATAATTTGAATATAATTTCTGACTTTCACAGTCAGAAAAAATATAAGTGAATAAGGGATCCAACATTCCTTGTCACACATAGTGCTGAAAAAGCTTTCTCTAGGCAGTCTACCTAGGGCTGTAATATTATCTAAAATGGGGGTTTCTAGACCTCAAAATATAATTTCCTAATTAGAAAAATGAAACTAAATACACCTCCTCTGAAACCATACCATATGTTGCTAATGTTCCATCCGCTTCATGTATCATCAGTGCCTCTGCCCAAGAGCTATCCCTTCGCTGTCATTTGGGCAATTATCTGGCAGATAAAGAAATGGTGATCCAGAGAACTCAGCTCTTTTCTGTAGGATGATGCAGTATGAAATGCCTATCATTTTTTTTTTTTTTTGAATCATAAAAGCTCCTCTGTACTTACAGACATGATAATTATCAAGACATTTTTGAAGTGCATTATGTTTACCTTATTGGGTATAAACATAATCAATCATTATTATAATAAGATGGGCATTGTAACACCCTTCCTCCTCAAATCTCCAGATTACTAAATCTGTATTAGAAGACTAGAAATGACAATTTCATGCCTTATTTTTTAACAGGATTGTTCCTATAAGATGGTAAAAATTGGAATGGAAAGATTGTGGTAGGGTACTATGGTATGAGTTCAGATTTATAGGAGGATAGCTGTGGACAGAATATTGCCCCAAGGTTTTAAATATATAATCCTTGTTAAGATTCAGACACTGAAGTAGAGCCGAGCTCATGGGTGCCAGACTACTGCTGATTTTAGAAACCTGTAACAATAGGGGTTAATACTGGAAAACCTGATAGACCTGTACGTGTAGTAGCAGCATGAACAGTGCTGCTGTAATTGCATTTTCTTTCTTTCCTGTTAGATAGAAAATAATCAATATCCAAGGAGAAGCTGAATAAGAAATTTTCAATGATTTGTAGTGCTGTTCAACAAGGATATGACTTCTTTGACTCTTAAGTCAATTGTCTGCCTCAAAATTATTTCTGAAGTATTTTCTGAAGTGTGCATTAAAATTTGCCTGAGAAGGTATTGCCAAGCAAACGATATTTCACAGTGTTTTCAGGAGCATGTTTGAATAATCATGCTGAATTTCTTTTTGCTACTGAGTACCTTAATAAAGAATCAATACTGCAGCAGGCCTCAGAGGAGTGAATCTCCACATAGTCTTTTGCTTGGTTCAGCTGACACTGAGAATATCATGTAAAGATGTGCACAAGCATTGTCAGTCCTCTTGCTGATTAGACCTAGGGACATATTTGATTACAGAATAGATGGGCAACATGCTTTACCACCCCTTCTCAATATAATTTGCAATTTTTCTACACTGTAAAATATGACTGACAAGTTATTAGGGTTTTGCATTTGAAGGATTAAGTATAAGGTGAAATAAAATTAAAAATTAGAGAAGAATGAAATGCCTGAGAATAATATCCTCTTATCTTTACAATTGTAGAGTACTGTGGTTGCAATCATGTCTGATGAGAAGAGGTTTGAGTGAGGGCCTGTTCTAACTGTCACCATAAATAGATTGGAATTGCCATCTATCTACAAGATTTTGTTTATATCTGTGCCCTGCCCTTGCATATGTCCATACAAACTCCTCAGTTAGAGTACCTGAGGGTAAATTATTGAAAATTAATTTATATAGTTTTAGCTGTACCTTGTCTACTCTACCTTTGTAAGCCTTAAATTGAATATTTGTCTACACATATTAGTATTTATAGCCTAAGAGAGTTGTGTGATCTAAAGGATCAATCAGATAGCAGACAGTGGGCTATCAGTATATGAAATAAAATAGAAAACTTTTCATTCTGTTACTCTTTAAAACATCCTCTTTTTCTTCCATGATTGGACATATAGTAGAACATAGGCCACAACAGGGAAAACCACTTGTGAACAATATCTCCCCAACATGGAGATGAAATTAATGATTTCACAGAAATTTTCTGTGTTGAACTGCAGAACTGTGTAAATGCTCATATAGGAGTATATAAGCCTTCATGCATCAAATTTATTTATATATTTATATTTGTTNGGAAAAAATATTACTGATTTTCATATTAAATTTCTGTTAACAATAGCAGTATTCTCTTGGTCACAAATATATTTTCATTATTTATCTGGGCCTTCCAAACAATTTATTCTTTACTTAAGGCATAAGTTAGCTTATAAAAATGCATTGTTTAGTTTAGATGTTAAAGAAAGGGATGACTGTCATGACATACCTGATACTGTGGTTGTAGATTTCTACACAATATCTACATAACATGCTCCATTTTCAAGATGCTGCTTTAGAGCTGTATTGTTCACTACATAACTGGAAACAGTTGAGAAGTAGAAAATAAAGAACATCCTCATTCCTCACAAGATTTTTACTGAATAACCTACTAACTGAAGAAATATATTAAGAATTACATTGAGTACTCATTATATCTGCAAACAATAAGGTTTTTCTTTTACTCCCTGAAGAAAATTGTTTTTGAAGTTGCAACCCCTATCATATACTCCAGAAGAGTTTAGAATTTAATTTCCCATCCACCTTCCACCTTTGATTTGTAGTCAAAGTCCAAAGAGTCAGAGTAACCACTTACTCTGATCACTTTAAAATTGAGGCCTGGAAGGGAAATATTACATTAAAAAAACAAAAAAAAAAAAAACCAAACCAAACCAAAACAAAAAACAAAACAAAACAAAACAACAACAACAACAACAAACCAACAAAACAAAAAACCAAACCAAAACAAAAAACAACAACAACAAAAAAAACAAACAAACAATCAAACAAACAAAAAACCCCAAACCAAACAAAGGTTAACTTATTATATAACTTTCAAAAGGGGATTAATACACCAAAACAAAGGTTTTATAGCACATTAGTTGTAATATTGGACAATTACATTTCTATCACATAAGTGAATATTTAAATGTTTTTATCAAAAAAGAAAATACGAAAGTCACGACATTTAAACACGTGGTCCCAAAGGCCATCAGAGGGGGGGGTGTCTTCCCACTGAAATCTGCAAGAAGGGTCACCTGAATTTCGAGTTAGATGATGTAAAATTCACAGCATACGACCATGAGACAAAGGGTTGATGCAGACTGGAGGCAGCGGGTGGTGGCTGTGCAGAAGTGCAGACAACTTGCAGTGCTGGCCATCTCCTGCCTCCCCAGGAATCTCGCTGCTAGGTCATCCTGGCAGCCTCTCTGTGCCACAACCCACATCCCACTGCTGCTCACACCCTTGCCCTCTCTCTTAGCCTCAGCTCAGTGCCACGCTCACCGCTCTGGCCCAAGCCTGGCTCTTGCTTCCCTCCCTACAAACAGACAGTTGGTGGCAACACCCCGTGCCACGTCCCTACGGCCGCCTCTAAAGCACCGTAACATTGGCAAATGCAGAACCCTGCTGTTTTCATGGCAGGGTCAGCAGAGCTTTACACCACCTGCGTGTTTCCTGCTGTGGCTCGTACTCTGCCTGTGGTAACTGCAGCGCGCTGCAAGGCTCCATCCCATAAAGGGCCATAAATCTCCGTAAAGTCTAGGGATTCGGGCCAATAGTAATTAAAAAGATATGTCCATGTACAGAGGAAGGTTCAGCTTTTAGAGGTTTGAGGTCTGGCTTGATTTTAAGACTGTGAGAAAGCTGAAATTTGAGTGGAAGATTCCCCAACATTAGGATGTAACCATTTTTGATTACCTGTAAATTCCAACCATGAAACAATAAGGCTTTCAGCTTAGCAAATACTGAAAATTTACACTCTACTCACCAGCTTGGAAATATGTCATATTTTTCTTATTAAGGCCATGCTGTTTTGTCAGAAGTGGTTTTCCATTTCTCCTGTCACTCTTGAAACTTCACCCCAATGCTACACTGTGACTCAAGATGACCAATCTGAGAACTAAAAGCAGACCTTGTTACAAAACAACTATTTCCAATAAATACTGATTTACGATAAAACTCTTAGAGAAAGATACTTTTCAGAAACCGTATAACTTAGCAAAGGAAGATAACTTCTTCCATACAATGTCAGTGAATTAAGAGATTACAGATATTATTTTCCAGCCAAGTTTGTGACATTGCATTGTCATGACTCACAGTTCTTCTCTGTGTATAAGTGTATAAATATACTTGTGTTCATATACAGTTCTGGGTGTTATCATGTCTTTGCTTATGTATTTTCACCCAGGCCACTTCAATTTCTCCATTTGGGGCTGAAAAAACAGGTTTCTCAGGAATTTCAGTCTTGTCCAAAATTCAGGGGGATGACAAGAATATTTATTTATTTTGTTTGTTTGTTTGTTTGTTTTCAACTCGTGACAGCAAGTTTATTACCATGTTCAGTTTCTGCTTGGGGGCATGCAAAACCTCCATGCAATGTGAAAGGTAATATGCAACACTAAAGCCATAGTATGGCTCTGAGTATGCATCCTATAATGCTAGACAGTAAATCAGGATCACAACCTGGTTAGCAGAAACACCCAGAAGACTGAGAAGTGCTCAACCAAAATTGTCATGAGTGCCTATCTTCAGAATAATTTTTGTTTTCTCAAATATGAAACTCGACAAAACAAAATGAAACAAAAATAAGACTGCAAATTCTGCAAACTCACCACACAAGATCTTTCTGGTTAAATGGTTCAATATGACACAGCTTCACTTCAGTATTATTGACAAAACAGTGCATTCATCAATAAATATGTCATCTCCTGTGCTCTATGATTCTACTTTGCCTGTAAACATTCAGTCTTCTGGATGAACATACCTACTTGAGGGACTGCATTAATGTTCTACAGTCAGAAGATAATCATTAATCATAGCCTGTAAACTTTGCTTAGAAATACATAATCACTTAAGACTTATACTAAGTGAAGCTTAAAAGTTAGGTTGACAGATGTCATTAAATCATAGACATTAAAATTATATTGCTAATATTTCTTTAATTTCTTTATTTATAAATAATTTCACAAAATACAAGCCAGAGAAGTCACCAGTTTTTCTACCAGTTCTTCCCAGTCCAAACGCTCCTCAAATAAGAAGATGGTGGGAGGGGAAAAATTCCTTTAATAATGCACTGGGAGTGCTTTTTTTTTTTTTTTCTTCAATTGCACAGTTTCTCCAGTGGGACATGAAGCACTAATATTTCATCAAATTTCTTCACCAGGAGAAGTAGGTTTGAAGGCAGAAGCTGAGAAATGAGAAGTTTGCAGTGTGATGGAGCCTTGTCAAAAAACTCTTGTTTTTATGGGTGGCACTTGAAATATGGAGCTGGCAGTGGTGACAAAGCAAAGTTTAAGTTGAAATTGGACCTTGTATTTCATATGCAAGCTGCAGATAAGTCTTATTTTTGGTTGTATCTCATTGATGACAGAACAGAGGATTTGAGAACTTCATTCTTCCAATTAGTAACTACAATTATGTAATAATATAACACTCTCAAATCCAGAATTGATATTTTCTTCATTTGTATGTAGCTAAGTTATATTCATGTATTGGAAATCATGCACATAGTGAAGTTAATGTGCCCTAAAATTAATTTTCAAAACCACGTCTGACTCTTCTGTATCTCATTTTCATTTCTAATTTTCATTAGTTTAAGGAATGTACATCACTTTCTTATATAAAAATAAACTGACTTTGATNAGTTGCCTAATATATGGGATTTTCTCCCTCAGTTATATAAATATGTTTGCAAACACAAAGAAGTAGAAGAAAGAGAGGGGGAGAGACTCAGAAAGAGAAAATGTATCCTACTC
>VWYO01027892.1:239999-256475 GCA_013400275.1 Rhadina sibilatrix
AAAAAAACCAACTTGCTTTTTTAACAACATCTGCATATAAATTACTTATAGTAGTTCTATTCCGAAATGTCTGGATATGTCAAGAGAAAGGAAAAAAACCCTTGCCAGTGAGGGAAGAGCCTATCAAAGCATCAAAAAGTGGTAGCCACCCCAGTTTTTGCTGTGGCCATGGTTATAGTTTTCTGGTGGGCTCTCAAGGCCTTAGATTTCCCCATACTGATGATATTGATACAACACTTCACAGTCTGCCTGCTTTTGCTCCCCTCTCAGCTGGTGAAGAATCAGGACATGGAATAAAATAGTCAGGCTTTTCTCTGTTTTGCAAAGTTCTTTCCTGGCATTTCCTTGTTGCTACAGGACTCCAAGTAGTGCTTGTAGGAATCATCTCGTGCTCCAACAGCCATGACCAATGGCTTGGCATCTCTGCCATCTGCAGCATACTGTTTGCCCTGGAGCCATGGGATTTTGATCCATGACTAACATCTGTAAGTCAAATTCCACTGTCTCCACATGAGTTTAACTCAGACTCCATAGGGTGATTTTGCCTTTGAACCAATTTAAATGAGACCAAAACCGACACCAAAATATATTGTTACTCTGAAAGGACCTGCCAAGGGGAAAAAAGAATTGTCACTGACGAAAATAACTCAAGGTAAAAGTTTCCCTTAAATTTTATGAGCTCTTTGTGAAATCACACTGTTTTCTTTCAGAGTGTTGAAAGCAATGATGTACCATAACCTCTAGCAGAAGAAATTTACATTTCCTGGCCTATTTAAACTCCTCAATTCATTAACTTTCCTCTAACGTGTTCTACATACCAAACAGTAGGCCTGATTTTGCAAGCTCTTTTTTTTTTAAACCAATACTCTGTTTTCATATTTATTTCCACTGTTCGCTTGTATAAAATAATAATAGGAAAATCCCCTTTAATATCTGGTATCACCAATGTCCTGGAACCAAATTAATTTTGCTTCCCTGAGAATAGGGCAGAGTGTCCTACCAGGTGCAGCCATCTCTACAAACCTCCCAAGGTGAACAGTTTGCTCACGTTTCTTTTAATTGCTTCTTCATCAGTTTATTAGGGAATCTGCTGCGAGATATCTCATGAAGGCGTGGCCGTGACTCCGAGCGACGTGCACAGAGGCAGCAAGCTGGCACTTGAAGAGCTGCCCTGCATCCTGCAATGTAGAGAGAGCACGGCATCCACCCTGACTAATTCACACTGCTTTTCGTCTGGGGAGCTTAAAGTGTCCCTGAGCTCACCTCTGCTTCATGCAGATTGCTTGCATTTTGTCCTCTAATTCTCTTAAAGCACTGAGTATCTTTGTGTTCTGTCAATTGTGGGTTGCAATTTAGAAAAATAAGTATGTGAACCAAGATACACAAATAAATACAATACCATCAAAGGCCACAGGAACCAGCCCTTCAATGTGCAGAGCAAGCCCTTTGCAACTTCAATGGCAATATAAGATGCTCTGAACTTCCCAAACACTTCTAGAGACTAATCTATTAATTTCATTGACTTCAACTAAAGAATGAGTTTACCTCTATTTACCAAATCCTTTATTTACCAAAATTAGCTTTTCTTTAGCTGTTGGCATGGGTGTTCACTGAAAATTCACTATGATGTTTATGTAGATATAATTAAAATGTGGGTTTGATTGACTGTTTTCTACACGACACACACCCTTTCTTGTCTTTCACAAACTTTCTTTATACTTCATTTGGAAATACATGAAAATTCCTCTTTCAAGTAGTTATAAAAATTAATTAAAATAAGACTTTTAAATGGCACCATTTATGGAATCCCTTAATACTTGGTAAGGGAAGAGCTCAAAAGGTTCCTTTAAGTGATAAATGCATAAATCTTTTTTAGGCTTCAAAAATTAATGCTTTTTGATGTGTGTCTTATCATGCAGTTTTTTCAATTGCTTCAGGGTTGGTTTTTATTTTTGTTTCAAGTACCTGCCCCATAAATTTTAAAGCACATCTTTCCTTAAAGGGGAAAAAAAAAAAANAAAAAAAAAAAAAAAAAAAAAGGAAAAGTGCAATCTGGGTGCTAGGACACTAGAAAGAAGCAATAAATTATTGCTGTAATGACATGCTAATTAAAATTTTGCTTGTAACTCACGTAAGTGTTTGAAGCCCAGCAAATTTCTCTTTTCATTTGTGAAGTGTGAAGGTAAATTGCCCAGTGACAGTGGGACATCACTAACAAGTACAAATTGAATAACATGCTATCTTGCTCTATTAGTCCTGACTAGCATGTCTGAATTAGATATTCAGCACACTCCCCATTGTAGGCCTGATTGATAAATGCTAAGGAGAATTTGTCAAAACAACAGGGGCTACACCCAGTGGGACATCAATATGCTCCATTTAGTCACCCACCCGGCACTTCCTACATAGGATTGTCACATAAGATTAAGACTAGTCGCTAACCAGCCATCAAGCTTGCAGCAGACACTAGGCAGCCTGTGTTCTGTATGCATATTAGTCACATGCTTAACAATTTGGGCTGTCATGACTGAAGCATGCAGTGACCTCTGGAGCAGAGGTTGAATTTTGCAACTACACTGAGACATCATGCTCAGCTGTTCAAGATTTTAGGCCATTTCCTGCCTGATCTGTGCACAGATGCACTGCCCTAAGCTATAATCTGTGGCCTAGTCCAAATGACAAATGGCACAGCATAGATTATTGCATTATATATTAAGTACTACAAGTCTGTAAATTATAAGTAAACTACTGTTCAGCCTGAATGTCTCCTCCAGCTTTTAGAACACTTTCTTTCATAAAGCCTCTCATGTGCAGTACAAATAAATATTTGGAAAATGAAGACACCAGATTTTAAAGACTGGAATAGACTGTTTTCCCTGCAATTAGTTTGAATATGAAAGAGTTTTGTTCCAGTCGCAATTCAATAAGTTAAAGCTGGACTTGCTTCTCTTCTATTCCTCCCCTTTTCACTGAGAATTATTAGCAAATTAAGGTTTTCTGTGGGCTCTATATGTTGAACAATTTTTGCCAGATAAATGGTTGAGGCCAGCCACTTTACATAGTTCTTTCAGTATGGATTAAACATGCAATATTCAACACTAATAAAAATTAATAAGAAAAATAAATATCATCAGTTCTGAGGAAACTAATTTGTCATCCTATTATGTTTAGTCTCTGTTTATGTACTGAAGTTCCTGTTTATAAGTGGAACAGCTGAAAAGAGTATAAAAAATAAAGCTGGAACGAAAAGCATTCACTCTGTTTCTTACTACTAAGATGCAATATTTCATTGGTTTAAACTGGTTTTTTTGTTAGAATATGGTTGTGAGTTTCTTATGNAAGGAAGGAAGGAAGGAAGGAAGGAAAATTATCTCTTGTTGCCTAGATGTTGCAACAGAACTGAGTATGAACTTCCAAGCTGCCAAGCTTTGACAACTTTTTTTTGTATTACATATAAAAATGTAGAAGTTTTATACCCTCCCTTCCATCTTAATTTGTGTTTTCACAAATGAAAAAAATTGCTTATGCATCTTTCTGGTATTTGGACTAACACTTTATGTCTACATTATGATAACGTGTTTTGGAACATGACAATGATCCCAACTAAAGTGAATTCTTTTGCATCTTCTAGGTTAACCTTATTGTGGCTCTAAAACCAGACTTGACACGCTTATGGAATGAATCTCCTTACACTAAATAAGTGGGTGGAATAAAGACCCTTGAATTTGGTAACTGGGAAGCATCTTGTTTCTTTTTCTCAGGGTAATAGCTATAGGTCAGTCAATCTCCATGACCTAATGTGCATTGTTTGAATTAACTGGCAACTTGTCATCCTAACATCTGTCCTCATGCCATTTTGAAAATTCTTTAATTTAAATAGAAATCACGTCAAAAAGAAGTTTGGATGGTTGAGGTTTTTTTGGTGTCAATAATATGAGACACTTTAACAGATCTTCTAGAACATTCACTGAGTTATGAGTTTGAGTTTGGAACATTTAAGTGGTGGCAGAAGATGCCAAGGTGACAAACATCCATTTAAATACTTTTCTCAAGGATTAATCATGTAACAATAATATACATTAAAAGATATGAATTAGATACATGCTCCTAGAACAGATTTGCTTTTCTATAATTATTAAAGGAAAATAAAATTTAATAAATATATGCAAAAGATATTCATTTTATCTAGCATGGAACTAAAAAGGTTGCCTCATTTCCTATTATTTGACAGCTTTCCTTTCTATGGGCACCAATTTTTAAGGATTGAAAATCAGTGGGTATTTAGCTCAGATATTGCCTTTTCTTGGTGTGATTAGACACTGAATTGGGAGGAGTTGTCAAATCCCTCAAGAGCAGAGAATCCCTGCAGAGAGACCTCAATAAACCAGACAGATGGGCAATCACCAACCATATGAACTTTAACGAGGGAAAGTGCCAGATTCTGCACCTGGGATGGGGCAGCCCTGGATGTACAGACAGACTGGGAATGAGAGGCTGGAGAGCAGGGCCATGGAAAGGGCCCTGGGGTCCTGGTCCATGGCAAGTTGAACATGAGCCAGCAGTGCCCTGGCAGCCAGGAGGGCCAAGCGTGTCCTGGGGGCATCAGGGACAGCAGGGCAAGGGAGGGGATTGTCCTGCTCTGCTCTGCACTGGGGCAGCCTCACCTCCAGTGCTGGGGCAGGCTTGGGTGCCACAGTACTAGAGAGCTATGAAACTATTAGAGAGTGTCCAAAGAAGGATCATTAGGATTCTGGAGGGCCTTGAGGGGAAGCCTTATGAGAGCCGATGAAGCCATTTGGTCTGTTCAGCCTGGAGGAGACTGAGGGGAGGCCTCGCTGCAGTTACAACTTCCTTGGGAGGGGAAGAGGAGGGGCTGACACTGGTCTCTGCTCTTTGTGGCCAGTGAAAGCACCCAAGGGAATGCCCTGGAGTTATGTCAGTGTGGGTTTAAGTTGGATATCATAAAAAACTTCTTCACCCAGAGGGTGGTTGGACACTGGAACAGGCTCCCCAGAGAAGAGGTCACAGCACCGAGCTTGGCAAAGTTCAAGAAGGATTTGGGCAATGCTCTCAGTCACGGTGTGACTCTTGGGGTTTCCTGTGCACACCAGGAGTTGCACTTAATGATCTTGATGGGTGCCTTCCAACTCAGCAGATTCTATGATTTTATGATAACAGAAAAGATTATGCAAGCTTTCTCTTTCTCTTTTGGTGAACTTAAAGTGGAAGATGAGTAAGAGAACTCAGGGTAGATGGGGCATCTAGAACTAGAATAGAAATGCAAAAGGGTAGTGTAAACCTAAGATATTTAATTCCAGTGGAGTTCCTTGAGATTTACAATATTGTAAGAAAGAAAAATACCTGTCCTCATCAGAAAGAGCCTTTTCTGTTAGTCTTTTGGTGGTAATATTTTATTAGAAGACATACTGATCCCTTAGCATACACTAGTGTTCTGATAATCAGCTATATTCAAGTTAAGTAGCATGCTTTTGCCTTTAAGGAACACAGTTTTGGCCTGCTCCCTCTGATAAACTCACAATTCTAATGCTATCTAATCTAAGTGAATTAGTAAGTGAATTTTGCAGTGATACCAGACATTGCACAGTGGAGGTGGTGGCTGATAACCTCTCAAGCTAGTATTTAGTGAATGAACTGAAAAGCCTTACAGAGACTGTGAAAATGAGATTTGTAAAACTTCTACAATCTACAATTTAAGAATAATTCATGTTACAGTCACACGTCAACTGACTCTCTAGTTAAAACTCATTTACGATTAGTGAAAAAACCTGTGTACAGACTAAAAAAATGAAGTTCTACTGTCTTCCACAAAGATTGCACATGAAAAACTGGGAACTAGTGGTTGAATTTTTTTTTTTTCCTGGAATACAGATGAACCCACTTGTATTTGTTGGTGCAAAGGAAATGAAGATGTATAGGAAGCAATTGACCTCCCTAGATGCTACAAATGGGTGAAAGATCTTCTGAAGCAAAGACAGAAGGGACTAGAAGCATGAAAAGTCATCAGGAAAAGAGAATAATCACAATTTTTTTCTGGGAAATGAGAATTGGGAGTACAAAATGGGGTGTGTATGTACAGTCTTTCCTAGAAGGATCTAGTTCAGCAAACTGTGTGCATTATTTCTACTCACATGAACAATATATTTACAACCAATGACTAAGGTTTGAATCACTGCTATAAATAAAGACTGTTGGGTAAGCAATAATTCCAAGAAAATACTCCTGGGCTCTGGTTCTGTCTCTTGAGTATTAGGAGAAAATAATACTAAAAGGACATTTCCTACTGAACCTGAAACTAACATTCTCCTACAATAGTGATGTAAAAATATGTGACTTGAGCTCTGTACCCAGCATTATGCATATGTATGCATGCAATAAGTGATGTATCTATAAACATCATCTGCAATGAACAAAATGTAAACCTGTGGGGTTTGACTTTTTTTCTGAAGAACTGTACATAGACATTAAAATGTGAACTGGTGGCTCATGATGATATAAAGCTGAAATATAAGAGAATGAGATTTTTTCCAGAATAAGAGGTAAAAAGATACCTCTATAACATGTTAAAAAAAGTGATGCAACTACTCACTGAAAAAAACCCCAAACGTAAACCCAAAGGTTGTTTTATGAAAGTGACAGTTGAGTGGAGAAACAGATAAGCTTCTTTTTAATTGTTTATTGTCTTTGTGATTGAAGTATTTTAGGAATGAAACATTTTTATTAGTTTAATTGACACTTTGAATTTACCACAGTGAACACTGACTTACATGAAATGGACTTTTGTATGAAAGTGAAAGGCTAAAAATTGGACTACTGATCTACCTGCACAAAAAAGCAAAAAAACATTTTTTCCAAACCCTACTGAAAAACGTTACTGAAGTGGTTTTGCCACATGGGAAGGCTAAAGCTGGTCCATACTAATGGCAATTCCTCTGAAAACAGCAGCCTGCTCACATTGCCTGGGGCAACATACAGATGATGAGTAGTGTAACAGATGAATCTTCTCCTCATCTCTGTTCTAATCTTACTCCACAAATTGTCACCAACATCATCAGTATCAGTAGCCTAAGCTACTGCACAGAGCCTGTGAGCTCCTCCAGAAGCTCTGGCCCTGCTGTTGCTCCTGGGATTTGCCCCTCTTCCTGTGCAATCTGTGGTGGTACCCCATGGCAGCTTCCTGCTGCCAGAGCATAGGGAAGAGAGGGTGGGGATGGAGGCTGGGACTGGGCCCTGGGCTCTGAAGGGTGGCCCACATCTGGCTGATGCATTTGTTGCAGTGTGGTGGGAAGGTTGTTGTAGCTGATGTGGCATGAAACGCTATAAATAAGTAAAGAATAATATGCCAATATTACTTTGTGCTTGTCACTTCCCACTTCCACTATAGATTATCATGATTGTAGAAGTCCAGCATTCAAAACTTAGGAAATGTAAAAAAACTAAAGTAGTTCTGCAATCTGAACACAAGTTTATATACGATACCAGTATTGATTGAAGAAACAGTTTTCATAAAACACAAGCTTTGGGCAGCTCTGGGATGGGCAGGAGGCCTTGTCTGTAGTGTCAGAGTCACCCCAACCATCCAGCACATTGTACCATTTAGTGTTCACCCTACAGCTAGCTCAGAACGGGGGCTCCCTCTTAGGTTTCCCTTCAATGATCAGACTTTGGCAGGAAGTATCCACAGACATTTATGAATAATTGTTCAAAATCACTTTAAAGTGAAACAATTACACATCTTTTCTCAAAGGAGAGGGAAACTGAGACAGAAAAATGTTAATGTCACGTAGTATAATTTTGATGTATCCAGTATAAAAAAATTAAGGTCTGTACTTTCAGAATGTTTCATATTTTTTGTCACATAAGTGTTTCCATCTCAACAATGACAAGATATTAAGTACTGAGTTAGTATAAGATGTAGTTAATACTGTTCATCATCACATCAAAAGTAGGTGGCAATGTAGCCAAATATACAAAATGAATCCCTTTAAAAATATTATTGTTAGTGTAGGTGTTTTGAAAGTAGATGTTATTTCCTTTATAGTTCAGAAAATGGATAAAAATTTAAGC
Organism: Rhadina sibilatrix; assembly: GCA_013400275.1. Lineage (NCBI taxonomy): Eukaryota > Metazoa > Chordata > Aves > Passeriformes > Phylloscopidae > Rhadina > Rhadina sibilatrix. Next base: position 248,085 of record VWYO01027892.1, read on the forward strand.
TGGTTTGCACACATGGATTCCTTCTGAAGTCCACAAGAATTTTCTCCTTGCATTAGAATTAAATAAACCAAGAGCTCCACATTGCAAGTAGACGTAAATTCACAGATCTGCTTGTGACTTTCTCAGTTCATGTATAGACAAAGTTGGAGACACTGATATAATTGTGTGTTTTCTTTTTGCATTTCTTTATGCCCTATCCTGATGCTTCTACTTTACGGACCATCTTCTCAGTTCCCTTATTACCACAGGCTTGTTGAATTCACAGTGTCCTCCTTCTGCAGGCTGCCAGGGGCCTGCCCTGCCAGCAGCAGAAACAACATTTTCTCTGCTGTCTTCCTCTCATGGCCTTACACTCTTCATGCTGTGCCCTGTATGCCAGTGTAGAGCAGAAATCACATGGACAGGAACCTACTTTGAGCTCTGCACCACACTGCTAATCTTTCTTCCAAACAGGATGAACTGATACCTCTAGAAATCTCTTTCCACTTAAGCAAGTGAGGCAGCTACCACCTGGACCTTAAAATAAGGCAAAACCAATAAGTGTATATTCATTGAATGCTGACAAAAAAAGGCAAGTGTCAAGAGCAGCATATTCAGAATGGAAGGATCATATCAGAACAATTATTTTGATAGGGAATATACAAAAATTTCCACTTGGAAAGATAATACAGAACTGCAGTTCAAAACTTGAAAAAGTGGAGTAAAAAAAAATCTTTCTTTGGTAACAAGGTGCTGTCTAAACCTGGAGGAGAGTGAATAGAGTCAGGAAGGATGTGTTTAGCTTCCAGGCATGCCTGTGGAATAAAGAAGCTGAGGAGTAAGAGGGGATAGAGGCTGGTGGCTACTGGTGCAGGTGGGGCAACAGGCCTCTTGTACATAAAGGCAGGGAGGGTGGACTGTGAATCTTCCTCTGGGGACAAATAGCCTAAAAGCAAGGGACAGTGGGAATAAGGAGAGAGGAGATGGATGGGGGAAAGCTATCAGGTACAGCTGGGGATTGTGATGAACTCCAGTGTTGCATTTAACTTCAGAAGTTTGGTGTTAAAAGAGATAAAATGCTGCAGGATATTAGTGGCCCCTAGGGAAAGAAAGGGATATGGGCATGTGGGGAGGAGAATAAATTACCTGCAGATTATTTTATTAGTAAGAAACATTTCATCTGCCATTTATAGAATCATGGGTTGTTTTTTTCCATACAAGGGTTAAAATTTACATCACTACTGGAGATCTGTTTAAGAGTGTGTGCAGGTTAAATACACTGAATCCTCATCCCATACACAGTAAGGCAGCTACAAGTCAAACATAATGACAGTGCTGATTAATTAGGTACTCCTACCCCCAGCACTTGAGAGTGATTTATTGAGACACATCTCTAACCTGATCCATTGTGCTGACTGGATTAATGGAGTGAGCTAGAGAAATTCACTGGCAATGTTAGATACAGAGCAGGAAAGCATTAACCCTTGGAGCTTTCTTATCTAGCCTATTGACAGAATATTAATTATGACAAAACATACATGTCTCACCTAATTATCTTTTGATAACTAAGCATATATTTTTATTCATGCATGATGAAGTTACTGGAGTGAAAATCATTTGTACATAAACATTTAGAAAAATATGGAGATAATGCTGAATTTACAGGGTCCATTATAAACATGAGACCATAAATGTCTTCCTTTAATTCTCTACCATTTATTTAGATTATTAGAACAATTAATGGAGCAAGCAAAAAAAAAGTTATTTTGGAATATAAATTGGGGCTTCATTATGTTGCATATATACAAACACTCATGATGCATTATAAATGCTGTGTTTTTCCTGGACTTGTCTCTAGCAGGCTTATCTTCTCAAACTTGGGCCCATTTCATGCAGTTAAATGACATTCTCTAAAACACATTTATGTTCCAGGTTACAAGCTTTCTCTGAACTTCAGGCATCAACCCTTTGTGATTATAAGTCATAGTTACTGAGCTGTTTTGGGTATCTCAGGTATCTGAAACAAGGCAGGTGCAGCCCGTAAAGTGGGAAGCATGAGCACACTCTCCAGGTGGGAGACTCATGGGCTTCAGAGATTTCAGTCACATCTTCCTGGGGGAGTAGGATCTCACACCAGCAGTGTCTGCTTTCAGCAGGGAACAGGGTGGAGTGTAGCTTATTCATCTAGTATTGCATGTCCTACTTCAGATTTGCAAAGTGGTATTCTTCAGTCAGCTCAAATAAATATTAATGATTCCTGATTCAGTGGACTTTTCACAAATTTAAAGGAAAATTCTTTGCAAAAAACCCCCCATAGAGGCAAGAACAAGGAAGACAGAATTTTCAAATCCATTTTGTTTCAAGATTTTCAAAATTAATAACTTCTGGTTTTTAATTTTGATTTGACAAACAGAATGGTGTGGGGGGGAAGTAAATATTTTTTCATTTTTGCCGAATAAATATTAAAACTCCATAAAGTTTAAAGTTTAAGGATCAAATTAACAAAAGTAAAAAAAAAAAAAAAAAAAAAAAAAAAAAAAAGAGGCAATTGAAATTATGGAGCGCAGAAAGCTATTACTTACATAGCTCTGATCACTCCATAAAGTCTAGCTGAACTTTTTCTAGACTTGGAGGCAGCTACCCTCTCATGTTGCAGTTTACAGTCTGAGTTCCTCAGGTTTGGTTTGTCTTTGTGGGGACCCTGGCTGGGACCCCTTCTGGCTTGCACATGATGGCTTGCAGCAGTAGAAGAAAGGAATAGATCTTGTCAGGCAGTGTCCATACAAAGGATGGGGACATGGTGAAAGCCCAGAACTGGGAAATGTGAGGCATTCTCCTGTCCTGCTGCTTGCACAGCGGCAGGGATGAGTGTTTCTAGGTTGTTGCTACCCATTTCATCCACAGACAAACAGAAAGAGCAAGTATATACCTACAACTTATCCTGTGTTGTGTGCCCTAAATGAATTGGTGATTTTAAGCCCTATTAGAAAGAATCAGTTTGCAGTCCTGCTTGCAATAATTTTTGTGTTTTCTCAACACAAGCTGTGCAGTTACACAAAGAGTTACCAAGTTTACCAAGGTATATCCTCAGATTCCTCCTATAATATTAGAATCAACAAAGAAAATGGGTCATGATACATGTAGGGAGTTCATCTCTCTTTTCAGGGACAGTGTGTAGATACATTCTTAGCCTCCCAATGCAACAAGTAGAGACACATCCTGTTAAATATATTCTGCTTACACCATGAAAAACATAGATCAGCACCACAAGGCCAGGCATGTATGTTTGTCACTAAGCTGCTGCTGTAGCAGGATAGAGGGCACGTGGGTGTAAAACCCAGAATCCCAGATTAGGGTCATGGAAGGTTTGGGGTTGGAAGCAATCTTTGAAGGTCATCTACTCCAACTCCCTTCTAATTCGCAGAGACATTTTCCACCTAGCTCAGAGCCTTGTCCACCTTAATCTTGAATGCTTCCACAGCCTCTCTGGACAACTTGCTCTGATGTTTCACCACCATCTTCGTTTGTTTTGTCTCTAGAGGCCCCACTATTAGATCTGTCCCCATCTTTCTTGTAAACCTCCTTTAAGCACTGAAAATTTGCAATAAGGTTTCCCCAGAGCCTCCTCTCCTCCAGGCTGAACAAAACCAATTCTCAGCTTTCATCCATAGGAAAGAAGTTCCAGCCCTCTGTAACCATCCTCTGAATTTGCTCCAACAGACCCATGACTTTTAACATCTCTTCTCCTATTACTTGCCTTTCTTATCTCTTTTATTCCAAGCATTTACAATGCAATTACTTTGTCTCAGAGGAATAAATTATTCCATCTGAAAGTCTGTGGGGTTTTTTGCACCAAGATTTGTGTCTCAGGTAAATTGTTTGAGTATAATTTGATCATGTCTACTTCCTTCAATATGGGGTTTTTTTTTGTGAAAACAGTGTGGATTTATTCTGGTCACCAATCCCCATGATCCAGGTCTGTGTAATGTCACAAACTGTATCATATTTGAACACACACCTTTCTCTATATAGTTTGAAGTTTCTCTCCCCAGGAATTTACTACCATGATCATAATAAAGGAGAACAGAAGTCCACGCAGAATACTGCAACTACTTAACTATTTTCTGAGCTGGGAGAAAATAAGTCCATTCTTCTCCTTGTCTTCTCTGCATAAATATTTCACTTGGGGTCAGGGCTACAATGTCTTAATTAATACTTTTACTATGTATTTTTACATTTTTAAACTGGCCCTTTTGTAGGGTTTTTCCAGGCATATGGGCCAAGGACAACCAGAATTATAGATTTAATTATATCGTCAGAATTATAGATTTAAATTATCTCTTAAAAATGCAAGACCTTCCCAAGACAGATGAAATTCACTTAAAGTGACTAAGACCTCAGCATTGTTTTAGCCTTTTGCCCTCAGGAAACTGAAGAGAATGAAAAAAAGTTTTCCAGACTGGGAAATCACCCTTGTCACCCCATGACTGAACCATCTGCCAGGCAGAGGAAGGGGACCGTGAGATACAGGAGCAATCTCTGCAGAAATGGCCTTGCCCTGACATCTGGCAGGGCAGACTGGATTTCTCTTGATGCAAAAGTCTTAAAACATCTAGTGACCAGGTGTGAGGCAAAAGATGGATGTTCAGTAAGAAGTGCTTAATTAGAATGCGAAGGTTTAGTAACAAAAGTGATTTATTTTCCTTTTTGTCAGTCTCTGTGCTCTGGACAGCATGACAATAAGGGACATTCAAAGAAGCTGAGCATCAGGACACTTTCTCATTTAAAATAGTCCCTGGGATTCATAATTTAGGTTCCTGAGACAAATCTGTGCTATAAGTAGTTATATCAGTCAGAGAATATGAAAAAGCTACAGGAAAAATAGAACATAGGGAAACAGATAAATTTTAAGCACAAAGTGAAGATTCAAGTTAGACATTAGGGAGTAGTACAGGGGAATGGTTAAATCATGTTACAGGATCCCTTTTTTCAATTTTTTTAAAAATTATTCTATAAATAGTGTTTATATTTGCTGGTATGCTTTTGTTGATTTTTTTTTTTTTTTTGAGAGAGATTTTTTGTTTTCTGTGGTTGTTTTTTGTTTGCTTAAGGGTTTACTCTTGTTTTTCCCACAATAATAAGTGTAGATTTGGAAAGGAGGGGTGGAGAAAGATAAAAATTCCTTGTTTAACTTATTTTCTCTGCTTAAAATCAATCTTGAATTATTTGTAATAGGAATGGGAAAGGAAGAAAAGTAGAAGATCAAAAATTGTCCAAGTTCAAACTGTGTCATTGTGTGCAAAATCCTCTCAAACAATGATGCTAAAGATAGGAATAATGTTGATGGGAATGCTGTGAGGAGAAGGGTTCCTTGCTCTGTGTCATAAACTAATTCCCTAAACAGCATCAGAGTTCAGGCTGAAGTGAAATACAGGTCTGTTCTATTATAGCCATACTTACAGACCAAGTGTAAAAATAATTTCAGAATACATGTGGTCTAATATATGTTTGTGTGTGTGTGTATATATACTTATAAATATTATCTATATATGCACAAATACAATATAGTGTATAAATCACACATATAATTAAGTAGGATGCAAAGTTTGCATTCTTAGTCAGCACCTTTCATTTGGTGCCTACACTCAGTTCCCCTCATTCATATATAATTGGCATCTTTAGAATATTTTATGCTGGAAAATTCAGTTTGCAAGAAAAAATATTATATTTTCTGTTTCTGCTCTTCACAGATCTTTTCAATTTACCCTCCTCATAACCAGTTTTACCTTTGGACAATCTTGCCTCTACATCCCACTGAAATCTGGCCTAAAATACTCTTTAGCCTACACATGCCCAATGTGCATAGCCACATCAGATTTTTTCTTGAAACTCCACTTGTTCATCCTCTCTACTTTTGGTTGTCCCTTTGACAGCTGTGGACCCTATTTGATGCTTTTAAAATAGTTTTTATTAAGCATATCTTATCTCACAGTTGTACATTTTATTGTGGTTACATTAGCCAGTAACTGGTGTGATTTTTGGCCCAGACAGAGGTATGAGAGATTGGGATCTTCAGCCTGAGTGAGTTGTGCAGTCACATGTGACAGGGGCTAATTGGTGACCAGCTGCATAGAGCAGGGAAGAAGAAAGTCAATAGATGGAAGGGATAGAGCACATACATCCCCTCTGTGATTGCATTTGGGATGAGAGTGAGCATCAGAAACATAGAAGCCAGAGCCATTCAATTATTTAGGGCATCAGAGATGTCTGCAGGAAGTGGGATATCTGACACAGGGTATAGTGGAGACAATACACTTATGGAATGGCACCTGGATAGCAGGCAGAACATGCCAAGAATTCCAAATGAGACTAGAAACTTGAGTTAATTGATAATTTAAGGTCATTTATTGACACTATACATATATATGTATACACACATATGTGTATATAGCCAGTACATATATGTGTATGTATTAAATGTGTACGTATATGTATGAGTTGGCGAAAACTCAAGATACTGTTGAAGGACTTTGCATGGGTGTTGGGGCAGGGTTTCACACTGGTGTAACTCATACTGCAGGCTGGCAGATGGGAAACATACAACAAGAATATTTTTGCATGTTTGCACTGTTCCTACTTGAGGGGGATTGCAATCATAATACATTTATGAACCATGATAAGAGTTCTGACGCAATAAAAATAAAGCACTTCAGAGAACATAAAAGCTAAGATGAACTCAGGGCAAATTTTCTGTAGAGAGAAGAGAACATTTTATATCTGTCTGAAAAGGCAGAGCATGGGCACAAACCCGAGTATTTTTAACTTGCAGCATATCAATTATTTTATGTTAACTGTAGAGGTGCACACATTTTCCCCATAGAAAATGATTGGTAGGTTGTCCTTTTTCCATGGGCTGAGAAACTATTCCCCATAACTTCAGTTTACTGCGTTAAAGGACTATGTACATGGGGGATATTGTAGAGTAATGAATAAGAAGTACAACCTATGCATAACTGCAATGGTGGGGAATGCAGAATATGCAACTGAGATGGTCCTGAGACATCCTGATTGACCCAAAATCTCAGTTTGCTGGAAATCAGTGGTATACAAACCCAAACTAATAGCATTTTGCATGGAAGAAATATTTCCAAGTAGTGAAAATCCATTTTCTGTAATTGTTCCTGTACTCTGCAAATACTGATCTCTCACTGTTTTTGCTGACTTCATGCATTTCAGCTATTTCTAAAAATAAAAATTCCATGTCAAATTTTTTTTCCCTCTCTGAAAAATTTGCTATATCCCTTAAGAAAATTGAAGCAACCAGTACATTTTTCTAAGCAGTTAATACTGTGCTTAGGTTTAAACCAATGCTACAATTTGCTGTATTCCTTTTAGGAAAGTACTTAAGTTTTCCTGAATTGAATGGGATTTGGGCTCTTACATTGTTTTCTGAATTGGACTCTCTCTGATATTTATTCAATCGAATGCAAAATCTTTATTCATGCCTCTATAAAACACATCAATTTTAAAGCTAAAATGAGCCAGTAGAGCACACAGTCCAACCTGCTCTGTAATAAACCGAAGAACTCACCCAGATATGCCGATGTAAGGTAAAACATATTATATAAACTGCTAGATTAAAAAGAACTAAAGCACTTAAGCAGCTGAGGAAGCAGAATCTCATTTTAACATGATACATTAGGGCAATATGATATTGATATAAAACACAAACCGTATATGTAGCTCTTACTCAAGTAGCAAGGCGTTTTCAAGCAGCGGAGAGTAATAATTCCTGGCTAAATGGAATATCTTTGCACTTTTTAGACATTAGGGAAGGAAAGAGCAGAGAATGATGTAGCCTAAAACTCTTTAGTGGAGAGATTTCTTTCCAGATGCTACTGCAACTTGCTTTGGGGATCAAAAAATTCCCAACTGGTGCAACATTATTTGATGAGCACTTCTTTTTTCTTCAGATTCTTCTTGAGTACTCTGTATGCATTGTTACAGGATGAGATCAGCTTCCAGTTGTGCAATTAGGAATGTGAATAACATCTGCCACATTTGGTTTGTTCACTCATGTGAACGCCCAAGGGAGTAAAAGACATAGAGGACTGCTTTGTTTGGAGAAGGGGCAAGGTAACATATTTCATAATTTTATCTCTCCAATAGCTGAGGTTACATCCTTATATTAAAGAAGGTAGTATGAATAAACATACTTTGAACTTGATGAGAAAATAAAACAGCTTATGGAAATCTCTGTTATTGAAGGTTTTTATGACTCAACCTCAGATCAGTCCCCTTCATCACCATTTCATCAAAATAAATGGGAAAATTTCTGAAAGGGTAGGCAATTTGTCCTAGTGCCAGTACCACCTGTTTGGTGCATACTGCTTTTTTTTTTTTTTTTTTTCT